>SNQJ01S0158541.1:3325-21987 GCA_010110895.2 Picea sitchensis
GAGAGAGCCCTCTCTGGTTGGAAGGGCTAGCTTCCAGCTCCAAGTTGGTTTGAGGTGACTCTACCTATTTCCTCCTCAACCAAGGAAATTACAGAGAAATAAGAGAGTCCATAGCTAAGTTTATTCGATCGGGTTGCAATCTTATAAAAAATGCACAACCTTGAAAAGAAATAGGGACTATGATACATGCACATCTTATTAAAAGTAATTAGTTACTCTAAGACTATTTTTAATGTATTAATTCTTGGAATAACTAATTAACACCAAATAAAAAATTTACACATACAATATAAATATAAAATGTAAGTGACATGATATATCCCTAACAATGAAATTCAAATATATACTTGCGTTTCCATACATAAAACTATGTTGCGGTCTTGGAATTCATAAAGAAAAATATGAGATATTTTTTTAGAAATGACTAGTACATGAGAAGTAAATTAATATCATTATTGGAGGCCATAATTTTTGCAATGCACACAAATGATTAGTTGTTGCATCAATTTATAGTAATTACTTGAATTCAAAGAATGGTATATCTTGTTAGAAAAATAGGTGTGCTCGTTTCACCATAGATAATATAGCAATATTGTCACCCAACCATATGCACAAAGGCCACCCCCGAGCACCTTAACCTTGACAGATAGAATAATTACGAAAGCAATCCAATAGCCAACCAAGGTAGCGCACCTTTCTCCAAGGCTAGCGCACCAAGCAAGAATAACCAAAGACCAAGCAGAAAGTCCAAGCCAAAACTGAAATGTCAGTTGCAGCAGCTGCAACTGTAGCTGCAATTCCTCTCCAAACTTTAGCACCACTGGTCTTATGCAGTTGTGAGAGTGTGTGTCACAAATTATCTCTAACATCCTCTATTAATACTAGTGTATCTCACTTGACTGGGCTGACTTCCCTTTCTAGAGGCTAATAACTGAATATTAAATATTCTCTTGAGCCAACTTGTCTCCTAGGGTTATTATCCAATGTTTTAGGGTTTCTCTTGCTTCCTGGAATATTCTAGTCTTTTAAGAGGTTACATGTGGAGGTTAATACCTCCTGCAGCTACCATAATATCAAAAATCCCTCCTAGCTAGGGAGGTATTAAAGGCAATGGTCTTGAGCACAAAAAAACCATTCAACTGGTAGCATCATCATAGCCATACATGTTATCTTATGATAAAATCATGAGCACCATCATCAATATCAATATCATTTGATAACATCAACTGCATCATCTCTCGAAGCCATACAACATCTGGGTAATCGGGCATGATTCTAAATAAGTCACTCACTTCACAGAGAGATACAAGAACCATTCTTCTAATTTGGACATATGTCCTAGAAGAATAACTGTTCCAACAAATGCTGGAAGCCATGCTATGGGATACAAGGACTATTCTTCTAATCCAGACATACATCCTAGAAGAATGACTGTCCTGTACCATTTTCCACAGGGATAATGTCTGTCCATCAACATACTGACTATCCTTCTAGCTAGTAATCATCTCCAACACTAGTGATAGTCTCCATGGAAATCAGAACAATGTCATTCAATAGAACACAACCGTTTCTATCCATAGTAGTACACAACTACTATCCAATAGTACACAACCACACCTAGTATCACATGACTACTAACCAATGACACATAGTCACAATCAGTGGAATACATCCACCATAGTGGCATACAACTACTGTTCAGAGACATACAGTCTCCACAGTAATCATATCATCTGATATCAACCTACATAAAAATATCATGATACAAACTGAGTCATCTGGCCCATTCTTCCACTCACATTTGTTATATTTGGAAGAGCATATTCCCTCAGAAAGTAAAGCATCATCCATGGGCTATATTGACTATTTTTCCATAGCATATTCCCTCAGAAAGTAAAGCATCATCCATGGGCTATATTGACTATTTTTCCATAACATATTCCCTCAGAAAGTAAAGCATCATCCATGGGCTATATTGACTATTTTTCCATAGCATAGAAGAATAATTGTCCATGATTTCCGAGCCTAGACCATTCACATAACTGGGCCATTCCTCCGACACTAATCATAGTGCAACCTGGAGAGAATGAGTTTTCCCTAGGGAATGCATGTCCCTTATTGCTGAGCCTGGATCATTCCTCCGACACTAATCATAGTGCAACCGAGAGAGAATGAGTTTTCCTTAGGGAATGACTGTCTGGACCATTTCCTATGGAAATGACTGTCCTGCACCAACCTCCAAAATGGACCATTCTCTGAAACTTCTCACAATTATGAACTTTGAATGAATGATTTCCTGGTGAGGTATACCATTCTACCTGACCACTACTTAGAGTGACTGCCAAGAAGAATGATTTTCCTATACCATTCCCCCACACTGGCCATAAGGGGAATAGTTGTCTATGGTACATCAACAATATATCGAACCATTTTCGTTACAAAAATGTCTGTTTGATCTGGACCATTTTCCAAACTGGAAAATGCCTGTATGATCTAGACCATTTTCCAAATTGGAAAATGCTTATCCATTAGAAATCTCGAACCACTTTCTGAACTGGAAAGGAACTGCCCATCCTAGACCATTTTCCGAACTGGAAAATGATTGTCCATAAATCAATAACATATCAGTGCTCCTTCCCAACCTGGGAGTAATCACTTCCTTTTCCAATAAGGAAGTCGTCTCCACGAGCCCCAACTTGTCTGTTAAGTACAAAAACTTTTTATCTTGGACAAAGGCCTTAAAATATCTTCTATCCGTTCATCCGTGGATATATACTAGAGAACCAATTTTCGCTTCTGGACTTTATCACATAGAATATAATGATTTATCTCAATGTACTTCAACCTGTCATTGAACACTGATTTCTCTGAAAGCTTCACATGGATTTGATTATTACAATATATCATGGTCGAATTTAGCACATGATCAGATGGTCCAGAAACCAACTTACGGAGCCACATTGCTTCTGTACACGCATGGCAAGCTACAATAAACTCTACTTCTGTAGTGTTGAGTGCAACAAATTTCTGTTTCCTACTAGCCTAGGACATCATGGCAAAGCTCAAACTGAAACATATCCAAGTAGCACTTCTTCTATCATAGGAAGTTCTTGCCATGCTTTTGCTGTATATGAAATACTCTGCATCAAGTTGCTTGAATCCATACAAGGTCTTCTTCCATTTTCATATATGGGTCTCTTTCCGGTATACCTCAAAACCTTGAGATTTCTCTACATAAGCTTCTTTCTCAATTTGTTTTATTGGGAAGAACATTCTTTTATATGTAAACTTCAATCCATGGATACTGCAAGAGGTATATCTGGTTTACTGGAACAAGTTGTCGTCATAGTCTTCTCCTTCCTTCTGGAAGAACCTCTAGTTCTGAATCTCGCAATGCTTTCCATTCATAGGTCTTTTTCACATTTTCTTACATATACTGTTCTTCATCATGACTTCCATTTATTCTGCTTGATTGCTTCTAGTGGGTTCAAACCAAGCTGGTAGTTTTATGATTCTCGGTATAATAACTAGTTGTTTTGGATTTTCTTTCTTTATTGGAATCTTCATGTTCTTCCTCATGTTCCTTCTTAGCTTTTGGGTCCATTGAGTCTTCTATAGATTCCATGCCCTTTCTTCCTGGAGATTCCAACTTATTCCTTTCATCATAGGAACATGGATGTAGATGGAGAACCAAGGATACTTAAGGCTTCATTTTGAAGAAAACTTCTTCTAGAGTCAAACTGAACATGTGCTGCTTATCATGGCTACTACTTTCAATGGGGAACATGGATAGATACTTTATAATCTTCACAGATCCTTCAATGGATCATATCATTTAGGATTGACTCCCTCCTAATCCTGGCTTCATGCATGAATACATGCTCTTCTTTTGGAATTCTGTAATCAACTCCCTTCATCTAAGAGAGTCCATGTTTATGTCTGCATCCTTATTTCTTTCTACAAATTGTCACAAGTCTTATTCTAGTTTCCTCTTGATTACTAACTTCTTTCTTATTTGACTCCTTCTGGATCTCTTCAAGTTTGGTTCTAATTTCGGCCTATCTGGAAGTTGTTACTTATATAATAGATTCCTCAAGAATTTGTCAACGTACTTCATCTTCTTGTAGTCATTGTAATATCAACCCTTATATTGTTATTCTTTCATAAGTATTTTTTCACTGACCATCTTTTCTTCTAAGAAATAGATATGCATGATATGTACATGAATTATGTAAGCATGGTATGTACAAGAATTATGTTATAGAAGAATATTGTTACCTTGACTAGAAGAAGAAGTCTGTTTTATCTTGCTTGGCTTTCTTTGAGGGTTCCCTTTCTTCGGAAACTGTTGCTTCATCCGTTTCCTTCCTTTTCTTTAACTCAAGACAATGGTTCCTGTAGTGACCATATTTTTGACAGTTGAAGCATTGTATTTTTGACATATCCTTTTCTCGATTTGGTTTCTTCCTTAAACCAAACTTCCTCTTATTCATGAAATTCTTGAATTTTGCTGTGAAGGCTTGATCATCTTATTTCTTTTGGGATTTCTCTTTTGCATTAATCCTTGATTCTTCTTGTGCACAACAAGTCCAAAGTTCTTCAAATGTGGGATACTCCTTTCTCTTGTTCATGCTTGCAACAAATGCATCCCATGTCTTGGGAAGGCCATTGAGTACTATATTTATTAGTTCCTTTTTTGAAATGATTTCTTCAATAACTTGTAGTTGATCTCTTAACTGAGAGATTCTTACAAAGTATGATGTTATGCTGTCATCATCATTCATTTTCATTTCATGAAGCTCATTCTTGAGACTCATTACTTGTCCAATGTTTCTGACATGGAAGAGGTTAGTTAGGACATTGTACATCTTCTTAGATGAGTCAAGATGAGAGATGTAGGGTATCAAGTGGTCTTTTACAGATTCCACTATGATACTCATAGCATTGATTTCATTATCCTTGAACTTCTCCATAATTGCAATGTTATGAGGTTCCTTCTCTTTTCCTGCTTCAAACTGTGGTTCCATGATCTTGCCTTTCACGATATCCAACACTTTATTCTTGGAAAGGATGAGGTCAATCCTTGTCTTCCATGATCTGAAGCTAGAAGCCCCTTCTAACTTGTTTTCTGACTTCATAGAACAGGTCATGACTGCTTTGACTTGGTCAACCTTTGAATTTGGCTTTGACCAAAAACTCAAACTTGACGTCTTGGCTTGCAGAGAGTACTAGGAGGTGCGCTAGGCTAGGGTGCACTAGGATATCCATGAATTAGGTCAAGCTCTTCACTTTAAGGTGCCTTGACAAGAGGGTTAGGGTTTCATTGCTGCAACAAAACTTTGACTGCAACTGCAACTTTAACTGAGAAAATCCTCCCAATCTATCTTCTAGAAGTTAGACTACTCGAAGATAGTGTGGGCCAATTACCTGTTAGAAAAATAAGTGTGCTCATTTTACCATAGACAATATAACAATATTGTCACCCAACCATAGGCACAAAGGCCACCTTCGAGCACCTTAACATTGAAAGATAGAATAATTCCGGAAGCAATCCAATAGCCAACCAAGGTAACACACCTTTCTCCAAGGCTAGTGCACCAAGAAAGAATAACCAAAGACCAAGCAGAAATTCCAAACCATAACCAAGAGAAAGTCCAAGCCAAAACCGAAATGCCAGTTCCAGCTACAGCTGCAGTTCCTCTCCAAACTTGCACACCACTGGTCTTATGCAGTTGTGAGAGTGTGTGTCAGAAATGAGCTCCAACGCCCTTTATTTACACTAGTCTATCTCACTTGACTGGGACAACTACGCTTTTTGGAGGCTAATAACTGAACATTAAATATTCTCTTGAGCCGACTTGTCTCCTAGGGTTATTATCCAACGTTTTAGCGTTTCTCTTGCTTCCTAGAATATTCTAGTCTTGTCAGAGGTTACACGTGGAGGTTAATACCTGCCGCAACTACCATAATATCAACATATCTTTGCAGTTGAAGCATTGCTTAATGTTTTCATATTAGCTAAGATCTCAAAATCTTGCCTACCAAGTTTTACCTCATGGGATTTCTTTCCTTTATAAGCTGCTTCACAAGATAAATGTACTAACAAGGCCCTCAAGACCAATGCTAATAGGTTTGTGATGCAATTTTTTATTATTTTACAATTTCCACGATATAGTAGAGTAATTATTGATACTAACGTGTCACAAAATATGCATCAATCAATTCTATAGTGTCAAGCCATCGTCATAACTCTCAAAATGCCAAATCAAATATTTCAAATAATAGAAGTTAGAAACCATAAATACTTTTAATGCTGGTATCATAATTATTAGGATTAAGAGTATCATATATTCCTTCAATGTTATTATCTGTCATATTGATAAGGGAGTAGCTACTTAATTGTGCCAAATATAAAACATGAAAAAGAATGAGATTATAACACACTCAATGTAATGTTGCCTCCGTTACGACACCAATGTAGTGAGTACAATAGAGACAATTTTTTTTTTCTTGAAACATCATTAGAACAAAAGTTACACGACATTAACATACTTCAATAATACACATTCTATTCTCATCTACATCACAACACAACAACAATAGATTCATCATCACTATCACTAAAGACTATTTGCATCGCATAAAAATAACAAGATGTCTACCTGTCCAACCTACCTGCAAGGTTAGGACCTCTGAGACACATATTCAACGCTCAAGTCTAGGATTCATCCGATTGATTTTGACCACTTAAGGTCTTAGGACCGGCGATTATTCCGAGGAACATGGAGATATCTACTCCCACAACCAAATCTAACCTATACTCAATACTAAAATTCGACAGTAAGATACTTAATCATGTCTCAATCAAATCATTCAATACTCACTATATGAAACAACCCAAATTTACTGAGCTTCTAAAGTATTTGTAAAATTTAATAAAAATGAAATTCATATTTATATTTCTAAATAACCTACAATTGAAGACTCCCATATAAAAGGGAATGCTTATTACAAACTTATACTCATATAATAAAAATAAATCATTAATACCATATTACAATCTAAGTTGTTCATTGATTAGTTGAACCAATAATTTAAATATTTTATTCTATCTTTGTTTTATGAGTGGTGTCATACTTGTTAAAATAAATGAATTTATTAAACCGCAAGAAGTCTTAACACTCAAAATTAAACTTATACAATATAAGTATTCACTTATAACTAATTATGCATTAAAAAAATCCAATGTCCAATTTCACCATTTAATGTGTTAACCTTTATATAATCACTTAGAATGAATAATAATTATCCTTAAAAGCCCATAGACAAATCAATGATAAACCTTATGCATATCAACTAAATAAATAAGGACACTCCTTCAAACATTTCCACTTGCAAATTCAGATCAATAAAACGAAGGTACACAAATTAACTAAGAATCAATGCCCATGATAACACTTCATCATTGAAGGATTGCTCCAATTATTTTAATAAAGATTCTTAGATTTGATACAATGTCATGTGCATTCTAAGGTGTGGTTGAGCGCAACTTTAAATCATTATTCGGACATGAGTCAGGGATGCCAGTCAATCATTTTCAACATCCTCTCCATTTGACACCCAACGCAATCTTATGTTCTCATTCTGAGTAATTGATACTGACTAGAATTAAGTAGCTTAGATTAGGAATCAATAAATTGTGAGAGGTTAATTATGGAGTATCCTTAAATGAAGGTGAGAGAAGTTATAATATCTGTGATAGGTTAAGGTAATTAACACACAATCGTTAAATTGCCAGATCGATGACTCTAACACATGAAGCCATGTGTTCTACTTGATCAAGTAGTAGAGTAGACTCAGTAATGCTCTGGTTCAAGAGTTAATCTTACTGATCTCTTAATTAGAAAATCACTCGACTAAAATATCGTGCACAATGTAAAGGGTAATCACTCGAACTGAGATATAACAATACTTGGAGCGACGACAAATAAAATGATAACAAGATCGTAACTCAATGATAAAAAAAATCTAAATAAAATCTAAGGAATCCAAGTGTCTTCATTCCTCCTTCGTACTGAATGCCCCAAGAAATAAACAAGACAACAATCATTAAAAACAAATGGATCTTTAGCTTACAGATTATATGAAAAATAATGAAGAAAAGAGGTACGTCAGGAAATAAAAATGGAAGGAACAATGTAATCAATTTACATCTACTGTAGTTGAACTGTCAGTCTAAAATTCAATCCCTTTCGAGGCGATTGATGAGGACGACTCTTTAAATGAACAATCAGAATTAAATCATACATAAAAGCTTGGCACAAAGCTGAGTTAACACTTCGTTGGAAAGATTAAAATATTTGAACAATAATTATCAACGGTATCAATAGGTTCAAGATTTCAACAATTCAAGTAAGGATTGAATTAAATCTATCAATGGATACAAGACAAAAAATCCGAAATTCAAATGATTTTATAAAAAACACAATTGTCACTATAAACACAAGACATAAGGTTCTATTAACGTCCTTTGTTCATAGGGAGGATGAAGAATCCGATTATCATCCAAAAGTGAGTACCATCTGATAAATTCTTTACGATCGACCATTTTAGAATCCAATCAAAGCATTAAGAAAGAAGCTTTAATTCAATCTATGCCAACTTCATCGTAAGCTTAAATTATTATTAATCACATGGATCAAATTTTACTGGACTTCAACATAAGATCATAGCTTATATGTAAGTGCGTCTTAAAGAGAGCTACAATGTTTCTGAACAATTAATCGTAACATGTAGTGATTGTTGTATTAGAAACCCATTAAGAGAGTTTGTATCCTTGTCATTCCAACATTTATACAAGAGAAACATAACTTGATACAAGAAATTTGAAGGTGAACAAATTCCTTCGCTAATGCTTAATCATAAATCACATATAATTCAACCTTGGATCAACTATCTCATACGACTAGTAAGACGTCTCTATCAACCCGAAATTGAATATACAGAAATATCATTGTAATGTGAAATGTCATAACATTGTTCTTGCATTTCTTCACTGTCGGGCCTTTTTTGTACATCGAGAGGATTTCCATTGCAATCCTCTTCCACACCAGGGAAGTAAATTTAAATTCGTTCCAAGATCTAATTTAACCATGATACAATGATGAATTCAAGTAGTTAAGCACATGATTTAACAATACTTCGTATATGTATATAAATTCGATGCTTGTTCGAATTAGTGCGTAAATTATACACAGTTCATTCCAATTTCTGGTTGTGATGATCATGAATCCAAAAAATCGTGATTAATAATTTATGCAACAATATGCATAGAATCCAAAAAAAAACCAAATAAATTCAATTCATTACATCCACATACAAATATTATAGAATTTAGGTAATATGTCAATCAATCCAGTGTAAATCCGTTACAATTTAGTCTGAATAATTTCAATAGCTTAACAACTAATTAACTGTATGTACCGTAACCAAAACGTAATTGTTGTTGTTGAGCCTCGATCCAAATCCTTCATTGTAATCCTTTTTTTCGCCTTGCTTGAAAAATCCCAAACTTCACCGGTACCTCCCAACCAACGCCAGGGGTACTCTTTTTCCCCCTTAGCCCCCTGAGCCGCAAATGGGCCACACACAAGAAACCCACAAACAATATCTCCAAGGCTTGCCTCGCAAGGAAGAGCTTCCACTCTTTCTACAAGCTTGGTATCCAAATTCTCACTAGTAAAACATAGTCCAAATTTTGGCAGCATAACATTACCAAGAATAAGTGAGATCCATTTCCCTTCTACCTCATTTGTTTTATAGAAAAATCCCCAATGACACGTGTCCTCATGCACAATTAATTATCTTTTTAATTTATTTAATTTGGATTATTCACCCACACACTTGTCATACTCTCCCAAAGTTGCACAAGTAATTACCATTTTTATTTTATTTAAAAAGCCAATTTCCCTCACATTCCCCAATGCATTCCTATTTTCGCTCTTAGTTGTCCCTTTGTTCCCCAAATTCTTATTTAATGAGTGTCTCCTAGCTAGATATTAGTTAGAGTTGGATTAGGAGTCTTCTTCTAGTTAGACTAGTGGTAGGTTGACTCAAGATTCTATTCCATTTGTATTCTTATTCTCTCATATTCTTATTTCTTCTATTTTAAAAATCCATTTTATTAATTTCATGCACACATGTGCATTTTATTTAACCTTTAAATTTTATTCCCTTTTTTTTTATAGAGTTTGATTATATTCTCAAATATCTTAACTTATGTCATAATTCATTTATTCCTTTATTTAAATTCAGACTAGACTTAGTCTTAGACTTAGGCTTAGACTTTTGTTAGGATTTATAATCAATAATTTATTGTTTTAATTAATTATTTTATTCTAACAAGGTCTAATCATTTCAATATTTTCTAGGCCACCTAGATTTACTGACTCGAGATTTAAGTACACAATGTGCCCTTCAAGATGCACCTCCATGCTCCAAGGGTGCCACTTGCCTTAGACTGTTTTTGGAAGTTTGTCTGACCCTTGGAGTTAACACTCCACTCAGTTGACCTTGTGAGAGACCAAGGGCTTTTTAGGAATACATACTCCACCTTATTGCATGCCCCTTAGAAATCTTCGTAAATGATTGTCTCAGTCCACCCTCATGACATCGTGGATCTCTTGAACTAGGTAATATTTAACCTATAGTTCAGACCACAACGAGAGTGCTAGTAGGATGTGACATGGATGTTGCTACCCCTCTCCCTCAAATGTCTGGTTTTTGTGCATTATCCCTTTACTCCTTATGTGAGTCGGATTAGCAAGCATCGTCAAGCCTACATCCACTAACAAAAACAATGTCAATAATCCATATACATAAATCATACTGTAATTAATCATATGTCACATGTGCGTAAAATGAAATACTCAAACAATACAATCCACTCCCTGACTCAATCTAGAGTCCACGAAAGTCCATTGATGCTATCAACATCCATAACTTATCATGTGTCATGCACACGCATGCACACTCGTCAATAACATTTGCCAATACATATACATCAAAATAACAATAAGTCACAACACATCATCATCATCATCATATATAACCCATAATCGAAACGAAATCATAATGTACCATAACTGGATCACTTGCACACAAGTGTCCTCAAAGAATATGTCAGTAAAAGTAGGCTCAGTAGAACAAGATGTTACACTCAAAAAGATTTTCATGACAATAATTCATGGACCTTACTGACATAGTTAATCGAAATGCATTGTTTTAAATCAAGAGACCATAATGCCTCATAAACATCACATAAAACTATACTCGAACAATCTCAATAAATCAGTAAAACACATAAAACCCTGTCTAAATAAAAACTAGTTGCATAAAGCAAAGAACTTAGAAACATGATCAACATGAGTTACCTAGAGAATAAACAATTCACATTATATCAAGGGTTATACATTTACTAAATGCACATGTATACAAGACAACTTAGGTTTTAGAAAATGATTTCTTGCTGTCTTTATGGAGGTTTGAGACAAACATCCTTGTAACTCACTGCGACTAACGTATAGAAATCAATAAAACATAGCAATTGATAAATCTTCTAGGCGATCATCATTTCAATGTATTCGCAAACCATTTAAATCTTTTAAATCTAAAATATATAGACAATGATTATTTGACTTACTAGAACATAGTCTTGATGGTTTGCAGTCATGACAACCACAATCTTAGTAGCCAATTCATCAAGCTTATGAATAGTAACCCTCTTGTAGATCCTTGTGCAACCCTTTTGTGCAACAAACATAAGGTCATAATGATTATAGTTGAGTTTATAACTAAGTTTGTTCAACCTAGTTGTGATATTATCAAAATGCACATTCTTGCGTTTCTCATCTTGCTTAATAACGTTAGAAACCCCAAAAACTGCATTTTGGTATTCACAATTTGACTACAACCATGGTATATAGATGACATTCTACTTGAACCAATTTCAACACTGCTATGTTCTAGCAATTGTAGAAGGAAACATAAACGTTGTACATGTGTTCACAAGTGGTTGTCATGACTAGTGCATGCTTGCATAGTCAATAAAACAAGAATTGCATAAAACATTTCCCTCTTAAATCTAAAATTAAGATAAAAAATCCAACACGCAAAAAAAAAAAAGGAATTAGTAACCTTCAAGAAGTAGGGTAATACTAAATCCATAGTTCGAATCCTCAAGAAGCCCCTAAAAAAATGAATAAAGAAAGAAAAAATGTAACATTTACCTTTTTTCTTTAGAAGAAGGAAGCAGGGGATGTTTCTAGATAAGAGGAGAAATATGATTGTTATGGTGCTCTTGCACTTTGGTTCCTTTGTGCTTCCCATTCAGCTACTACTCTTACTATTATTATAGGGTTTTGAGTTCAAATTTAAGCTCGAATGGCTTTTAAAAGCTTCACAAGCCTTGAGCAAGCCTTGAGTTTGAGTTAAATGACGATGACATTCTCCGTAAGCATAGTTGTGTTCACTACCTTCTTTACCTAAATAAATTTTTATACAATTATTTATTTAATTAAAATTTGTTGGTATTCTTAATAATATTAATTACATTGATTAAATAAAAATAATAAGTATTTTAAAAAAAATTAAATTATGTGGATCATGCTTCCTTAATTAAACTAAAAACATTAATTATTCTTTCTTAATTTAAATTATGTGAATCATTTTCCTTTATGTCTCCTTTAATGACAAGGTAATTATTAATTTAAATTATGTGAATCATGCTTCCTTTATGTCTCCTTTAATGACAAGGAAATAAAAGTTAAAAATTTGTCTTTCTAATTGTGATTATTTTTCTATCAACATCACAAAATAATTAATCAAACTATAAACTCCAATGTCTCTCTATTCACCAACTAATCCTATGGGACTTGACGGATAAATTGCCTATCGCGGGGCAATTTAACTGTCGAATATACTATTAAAGTTCTTCCATACCCGTCAACAAACTTCATTGAAATCCTCAATACGGTTGTAAATTGATATTAAACATCAAATTTGACGGGTGGGTTGGATTTGAAATTCCAACCGTGCTTTCACCAAACTACATGTCAAGTTTTTAGATTAAATTATTTTAATGCATTTTTAATTTTGTTTTTCACGTTACACTATATATGATTTATATGGATTAAGGTTGAACAAGGATATATCTAATAAAAAAAAAATTACATAATGGAAAGCTCGTATCCTTGGAATCGGCTATCAGTGAGGCAGTAATAGAATTAGCAGCTGATCCTTCAAACCTTGGAAAGGATCTTTCGCTTAGTCTTATGGAAGGGCAAAGAAATAAGATCTTAAAAGAAGTTAGAAGAAAATTGGAGATTGTGCAGCAAGGCAGTTTGGCTGGCTAGTGGCGATAATAATACTAAGTTCTTTCATAAATTTGCCACTTTCAACAGAACAAGGAAACATATTTGGGAAATCTCTGATAGTGATGGGATAAAGAGGACGGATTAGGATGAACTAAAGGATGTTGCGGCTCACTATTTCAAAAACCTCTATAAGGATCAGTCCCCTATAAACCTGAATGAACAAGCCTATGTAATCAGCTTGTTCACACAGTTTGTAAATGAGGAGGAGTCATTATCTTTATACAGTCTGGTTACACTAAAGGAGCTCAAAGATGTTATTTTTCACTGCAAGAAAGAGAAAAGTCTAGGGCCTGATGGCTGGACGGTGGAGTTTTTCACCTTTTTCTTCGATTTAATTGGGGAGGACCTCCTTGAAGTGGTGGAGGAGTCTAGAAGACTAGGGAAAATTGTTGGTGGACTAAATGCCACCTTCTTGACTTTGATTCCTAAAGCAAATAAACTAGACACTTTTGAGGATTATCGCCCGATCTCATTATGTAATTTCTATTATAAGATAATATCAAAGATCATTGCTAATCGGATCAAGCCTTACCTCTCCAGATCTCTTTCCAAAGAACAATTGGGATTTTTACAAGGAAGAAGGATCCAAGATGCGGTAGGTACAACACGTGAAAGTCTACATAGTATCCAAAAGAAGAAGATAAAAGCCCTTGTTCTTAAACTGGATCTAAGGAAAGCCTATGATTGTGTTGATTAGACACATTTAAGACTCATCCTACTAAAAGTGGGGTTTGGCTTACAAATGACAAACTGGATTATGTCATGTGTTACTGCTGCATCTATTGTTGTTCTAATCAATAGAGAGGCTACTGATTTCTTCAGAAGCGGTAGAGGCCTCCGACAAGGTTGTCCACCCTCTCCTTTACTTTTCATCCTGGTTATGGAGGGACTCAGTCTTCTTTTGAAATCCAACATCGATGAAGGGAAGATCACATGTATAAAAGTGTCTAGATTGCAAAAGATTCTCCATTTTTTTATTTGTAGATGACATTTTCATTATGACTTAGGCAATTTTAGATGAATGGTTGGAAATTGATCGGATCATCACTCTTTTTTGTAAGGCTTCTGGTCTATCGGTGAATCTATCAAAGACCATAGTTTTCTTTGATGGATTGTCAAATCTTGAGTTGGTACCTTTTAAGTATTTCCTTCCATATACTTTCAACGAACTGTCTATTGGTTTCAAGTATCTAGGCTATTTCTTGAAGATGGGTATAAAAAAGGCCGAGGATTGGGGATGGCTAGTAACAAAAATAACAAAGAAAATCGGCTCTTGGTGTATCCGATGGCTGTCCATTGGAGGTAGATACATTCTCATCAAAACCGTTTTGGAAGGACAGTCTGTGTATTGGATGTCCATGGAATCGATTCCGCGTTCGATCCTTTGAAAGATTAAAAAATGAATGTCACATTTCCTGTGGCATGGTAATAACGAGGATCGACACTTCCATGTCTGCAAAATCTCTAGACCAAAGAGTGTTGGAGGTTGGGGGTTCCACAACCTGGTGACTTTCAATCTGGCTTTAAACGCAAGTACCCTTTGGAGGGTTTTAATGCAAAATGGCATTTGGCATAATGTGATACTAGATAAATATCTCTGAAATATTACTGTTGTAAACTGGCTCCGTTTACCCACTCATAAGAGTCCTGGAGCCTCTAAGATTTGGAGGAGCCTCACAAGTTCGATATATATAATTTTACATTGGCTGACTTGGCAGCCGAGTTTAGGTTGTCACATTAACTTGGGTAGAGACCAAATTCTAGGTCTGGGAGATCATTCTCTCCTCTCGACAGACCTGCTTCAACATTTAAATCACTTTCAGGTCACTGTTCTAGCTCAGGCCTCGACAGGAAAAGATCCAATTTCACGCTTAGAGCACTAGAAGAGCAAAACATCTTTGGGTCTATCTGGCATCTTGGCGCGTGAATGGGATTCCTACACTTCAGATCTTCGAGGGGCCGACATTACTCTCCAAAATAGTTATGATAATTTTCTTTCGACCAAAGGAGATTCCTCGGGCACACTTTCTGTTAGAAATCTTTACAAGGCTTTCATTTCCATTCAGAATTATCCAATTTGCAGAGGGTGGCGACACAATCTATGGAATCATAATCTCCAGTTAAAGATCAAAATTTTCATTTGGCTGGCGGCGGAAAATAGAATCCTCACCTGGCATGTCTTAATCAGGAAGGGATGGGAAGGCCCAGGGATCTGCTTGTTGCGTAAACATGATGGAGAAGACTTAAAACACCTCTTTATTCATTGCCCCTTTTCCAAATCAGTATGGGATGTAATCTTTCACAGATTACATATCAATTTCTCTTGGGATGGGAATACTTTCATTGACTGTTGGGATTCATGGACCTCAAACCCCGTCGTCTCAAACAAGATAGCTGTTATCCTTTGTTGGAATATTTGGCTTTCCAGAAACAAAGCGATCTTCGAAGGAAAAACCCCCTCTGCCTGGGATGTAGTCTATAAAACCCTTAGCTCCTTTACTATTGCTCCTCTCAATCCTTCTCCGCTGACTACTAGACATAAACCACTTTTACAATTTAATGATTTTTCCCTTGCACAGTTCGATGGGGCTTCATATACAGGTGGACTCAACTGTGGAGCCAAAGGTTACATTATTGCATAGGATTCAATGAAGTACAGGTGGTACATCAATGGTGGGGAAGGCACCAACACTAAAGCAGAGCTACTGGGTGCTTGGTCAACACTTATATTAGCTCATCACTTAAAAATAAAAAAATTCTAGTGTTGGGGGACTCAAAGGTGGTGATCGACTGGCTGAATTATAAAGGGAATCTGCACTCTACTGCCATAGAAGGTTGGAAGCAAAGAACCTTGGAACTGGCTACCTCTTTTCAAGGTACCTATTTCCAGCATATCTAGAGAGACTTCAATATGGAAGCTGATTGTCTATCAAAACATACGCTATTGGAGCCGAGAAGGAGATTATCGTACTATATCTGGGATGGAGGCACCGCTGGCCCTATCTACCATATCAATCTATTCTAGTGTCTTTTTAGTTTTGAGGTTTATGTTCTGATAAAAAAGCTATTGTAGTCTTAATTTTTTCTGCCCTTATATTTATCATCCTTCAGGACTATTGTCAGATCAAAAGTTTTGATGGATTTTAAAAATCAGTATGTTATCCTTTTGGTTTATTACTAGTAACATAGTAAGGATAAATTCCTATGTATGATGTAAAAAAATTATATATTAATATAATTTTGGAGTGAATTTTCTATTGAAAAAAAGAAGTATTATAAATAAAATAAAATGTTAATAAAGTACATTTTTTATAATTTTTTAATGCTTTTAAGTGTAATATAATATAATATAATATTTAAAATTAAATGTTTTAATGATTTAATTTTTTAATATTGTTAATATTTATTTTCATTGGATTTTAAACATTTTAATTAAATTTATTTTATTTAAAAAAAAAATAGTATATGCCTAATGGTTAAGAACATGTGTTTCTTCTTAAGAGGTCACAGGTTCAAATCCAGAGGGGGTAGGGTATGTATACCTTCGTAGACTTTACCCCTTGTCCCACAAACAAGGGGGTCTCATACACCAATTTGGTGTGCTGGCTTGGCCGTGACCTTAAAAATAGATTATTATCATTATTTTTAATAATTAGTGATAGTGTTGATATTCATTTCTGTCAATTTTTAAATATTTTCAACTAAATTTAATTTGAGTTTTAATATTTTTGTAGTGAGAGTAATTATTAAAATTGTTATCAAAATGATCTTGGAGATTTCTCAAACAATCTTAATAAATTAATTTTTAAAAATTGTATATTTTAATTATTTATTTTAATAGTTAGTGATATTGTTGATATTCATTTCCATCAATTTCCAAATGTCTTGAACTAAATGTAGCTTATAAAGATACAACTAAATGTAGCTTATTATAAAAGATACATTTTGTTAACTAGTCATTTTTTGCAAATGACTAGCTCATTATTTTATCTCTATTCAACAACGAACATGCAAATGATTCTAATGAGTATAATGCATATTTTTCAGTCTCTAAAAAAGGATGTTATTGTATTTGTTCAAACGTTTTATTGAGGGGGTTTGTAAAACTTTAAGGAATAGAGGGGGATATTATGTTTTCTTAATGGTTGGGAAAATATTCTTGTAGCCGTGTTTGTATGGATTCCACCACTTATACAATGCCAAAATGTCTCACACATACGACATAAGGCTTAGTTTAGTTTAGTTATAGTAGGTTTACCAAGAGTTTGGGCATGCATGCAGTATGCCAAAACTCTAACATCAAAATTATTAGGTTGTGTAAACTCTTTTCTCCCACACATAGCTCATATGATGATACATCGGTGAGTGAGGACAATAAGGGTTCTTTGAAGAAACAAGTGTAAGAGACTTTTTGTGGAGAATTATTTGAGTATTCTATGAACATTCATCAACCAGGCCTTGATATGATTCTACTTGTGGATAGCTTGTTTCCCAAACATGGCCATCTAGTGAGTTCATTGGTGTGTAATTTATGTACTTTAAGTGATTTGAGGTTTGCATATATGCAAATTAAGTTAGGTTGAATTAGATTATACTGGTACTTAGAAGTGATATGAGTGGTGTCAAATTGAATCATGACTTCTCTCCTTACTTTGATGATGTTCAAATCAATTGATTAAAAACCCCCTTGGTCTTCATCCTCTATTACTTGAAACATAAAATGTGAAAATTGTATTCTTTCTTTTTGTCTAGATATTGTCATATCAATAGTTAGGATTATCATAGTTAGAATTATCTTTACCTTAGTGTGACAATATATAATACAATGTAATGTCCCCATGTCCGAAGATAGTAGATGTAGATACTTTTTTGTTCATGTGTAGAACATTTCATCATGGGGTCAATCAATATTCTTTCCAAAGCCTATAATCTTTTATTTAAATCTCCTCATATATTTGTGCAACATATCTCCTTTGATATATATCGATTCTTGATCATCTTTGTATGCATGCAACAATAATGACATCTAAAGACCAAGATAGGGCAATAAATAAAAATCCAAACAAATCGTTTCAAGAGAACTTGAAAATCAATGTATATATTGTTGTTATGAAGATGCCTCTGGTAGTCAATGGAGGTCGTCACTTTCAACTTGATCATTCTTTGATAAAACAATCTCACCACGATATTACATGCATCAAGTCAATGTTATGCTGAAAATTGAAGGCG
>SNQJ01S0158542.1:0-21986 GCA_010110895.2 Picea sitchensis
CCTACACTTGTTGTATCTATTTTGATTTGACTATTTTTAGTAAATCTGATCCATCTTTCAAGGATCTAGATTTCATCTTGTAAGGCTATAAAGACAAAGACATTTGGAAAACTAAAGGGGCAATCTAGGAGACATTTTTTGGCTATTGTACTACACTCTTTATTCATAATAGAATCACAGTCCTCTTTTGTTTTCAATGACATATTTTCTCATATTTTCATCATTCTGTACTTTATTTCAGTTTAGCTCAGCTTCTAAGAACTGTTATCGTCTTATTAAGCTCATGAACTTGAACTAAAGGTTTTCTTTCTATCTTGCATGATCCTGCACATTGTTGTATTTGGTTATCTAGACTAGTATTCTTCATCTCCTATTCAAACTTTGTTGTCTCATCATTGAGTTCTAAAAGCATTGTCTTATTCAAATGTATGAAGTGGTCCTTTTCATCAACTATTGAGTTATCCTATTGTTCCAAGCATACAAAAGCTACCATATTCTTAAGTTACCAAGCATTCTTAGCCTACAACCCTAAGGAGTTTCTTGGAGTGATAACACTATCAAAGGATTGAGTAGGGGATCTTCCCCTAATCTTGAAATATCTCTTTTAGATTCTACTAGTAACAATATCCCCCTTCTTTGTGCCTCATCTGCTTCTACTGCTCATTTTTCTTCTCTTACCCTGAGGGCTCATTGAGATTTATGCTCTATTGTCTCAACCTGCTCATCCATAGTCATTTCTTTGAATTTGGTCATATTGGGGTTAACCCTTCTTTGAAGAACCTCCTCCTAGTCTTGGGCACCCTCAGTAAATATATCATCTTCAAAGCTATCATGAGAATATGGCTAATATGAGGATACTTGCGATGCATGCCATTGTACCAAGCATTTTGAATCATGCTTGTGAAAGAATCATGTGGGGAATTGATACTCAATCTAACTCAATCCTTCTTGTTTCTCCTATGCAATTCCTTTTACCATGTAAAACCCGATAGAAAACCATAGGGTATGAATTCCCTCTTCTTTTAGTTTTGCGAGAGACGCGTTATAGCCTTATAGAATGGTCTAGTAATAAATTTCTCCCAAAATGAGATGATTCGGGATATGAAAAGGGAGTAGTTGTGGTGTGCCAATAGCCACAAACACTATGATATAAGTGATTCTTTCTTCAAAATACCAGTGACCCACTTTGGAAATCATCTTTTTGGCAGTCGCTGAAAGCCTTGGGAATTATTTTCTAAATATATTGAAGTGCAATCTGGCTATGAACTCGTTGCATATCAGGTTGTACAATTTATTTTACCTATTTTCCCACATAATGCTGAAATAAACATACACAGGTAACTCAACAACATGCAATCTTAAATTCATACATGCAAAAATGTTTCTTGTGTAGATTACATCCAATAGGTATGATGCCATGTGGAAAATTGGTGTTTCTCCATCCTTTGGTGTCTGGGCCTGTAGGATGTTGGTGCTTAGCTGTTTGGAAATGATGGCTCCCTAGTTGAAACTTGTCTCGGAGATTGCCACGATATCTGCAAAGCGAATCCATGCTTCTAAAAACTTAGAGAAATATTTTTCACCATATAATCAATATATTGAAGCCATTAAGTACATATAAGGTTCCCTAAGGTTTAATGTGTTGTACCAATTGTTTCTCTTGTGAAATTCTTATATTCTTTCCACCATGAGGCTAGTAACTTTCTAGTGTCATGGAACTCGTAAAATCGGACCACAAATTCTGTATTTAGCCTTTCCTCTAGGTCTTTGAGCTTGTAGTATATTTGGACCTCTACTGGAAGAAAGACACTCACACATTCTCTCTATTCATTGTTGACTGTGAATTTTTTTGCGTCTGTGTGGTCAATCATCCATCCCAGGGTTTCAATGCAGGGAAAAACTGGGGTCTGATAGCCCACCATATGTAGATATGAGCGCCTAATGTTTGGGAAAACCTATTCATCCAACATATTGACGTCCAGGTCGCTGTGGGATGTAAACTACGGGCAATCTTCTTGGAAATCCTCTACATGAGCAGTGAAGAGGTGTCTTTCCCTTGTGAATTGCACATACATCTCTTCGATGTCACATTTAAAGAGTACCCGTACCTGTGTTGAATTTTGGTAATACTCCGCTTGATCTCGCAGATGGTCCAATTATTTATTCATGGTGGCTACCTCCCTTTCATCCCTTTCTAAAGTGGCATCGGTTATGGCCATACTAGCTTCAATTAGATTTGTAATCTTAATTTTTTTTTTCTCAAGCATCATTTCCTCTGTGGTTATGAGAAGTGTTCCATCAAGCGTTGGCTTTCTTTTCTTGATTGTTCTTATCATCACATATTTCCTTTTCCTATCATAAGGAATTTCCTGTATATCGACGACTTCATCTATTGGTTCAAGAGTCTATTGATATCCCTAGGACAGAGTACTACCTAAGCTTCCTGAAGTATATAGATGTTCCATGGAAGGTTCTTTTAATTCTTTAGTAGGAGAGGTTCCTACATGCTCTAGTGATTTTTCCTTCTGTTGGTCCTCATTAGCTGATGAAGTATTTGTTCTAGCTGGGGATGTAGGCGAAGGATCGACAATAGATGGGAGTTTGGTTGTTGAGATGATAATTTCTGGCTCCCTTAATCTTTCTTCTTGTTCACCTGTATCCAAGTTGTTCTTAGGGCTACTACCCTGAGGCTGTTTTCCTGGCTGATTGGGAAAAACAATGTCAAGAGTGTTCCTAGCCTCATGGTCACCTTCCTGGGGATTTGGGATCAAAACATCGGAAGTTGGAGAATATGTTTCCCATGGTTCCTCCTCTTGCTTGATTTGTACCACATTTATGTGCGAAGCTTGTGATCCTTCCTCATTTTCATATATGGTGATTAAATCTATGAGGAAAATAGGCATACCCATCCCACCTAATAATCTTTCCGACCTTTGTTGAGTTGTATTAGTCACCGACGATATTTCCTGTGGTGCCATAGGGTTGGTGTTTTCTTTGTTGACACTTTATTTCAGTGGGATTGTATTTGAATAATTTAGTTATTCCTCCTTGTTTGTACCTACCAGGGTGATTCTGAAAGGTCCTATCTGTTAGCGATAAAAAAATACACTAGCATTTTTTTAAGAATGATGCCTAATATTGTAGGGAAACTTTGACTAGCTTCCCGAGATCCAAATGCATATTTGAAAGCACCATTGGAAAGATTAGGATTTGTATATGTCGATCGACTATTCAAGCATCTAAAATGGACTCTCCATGACTGAGAAATTTGATTTTTAAAAAATCTGCGCTTTCACCAGCTAACTCGTCTTGAATTTTGCTAGTTAGTTGTTGAAAGCTCCACCTTTCACTATCTAAGGAGCGGATTTTCGGGTAAATTAGTTGGTGAAAGCCTGTCACAGCCAGAATAACCGAATTTTTGCCCAGATCGGGATTTTTTGAGTTTGAATGGTTTGAAACCACTTCAAATGGACTGGTGTTGAATTATCAAGTCTAATTCAAAGGCTAGTTTTGAGGGATAAGGTCAAAAAGAGGTTTTTTGACTACATTTGGCATCTTTTTCAAAGGCAGAGTATCAGGGTTTTTGCATACTTCACCAAATTCGAATTTTATCTTTGGAGGACCAAATCAAATAGCCTTGGGAGGCTAAAATTGTACTTGATCAACAATCTACTACTCTTAGAGATCATTAGATAGGACCTTTTCCTATTTTGTTTTGATTTTCCATTTTTAGTATTCTAGATCCATTTTTATAGGATCTCATCCTACACTTGTTGTTTCTATTTTGATTTGACTATTTTTAGTAAATCTGATCCATCTTTCAAGGATCTAGATTTCATCTTGTAAGGCTATAAAGCCAAATACATTTGGAACACTAAAGGGGCAATCTAGGAGACATTTTTTGGCTATTGTACTAGACTCTTTATTCATAATAGAATCACAGCCCTCTTTTTCTTTCAATGATAGATTTTCTCATATTTTCATCATTCTGTACTTTATTTCAGTTTAGCTCAGCTTCTAAGAACTGTTATCTTCTTATTAAGCTCATGAACTTGAACTAAAGGTTTTTTTGCTATCTTGTATGACCCTGCACATTGTTGTATTTGGTTATCTAGACTAGTATTCTTCATCTCCTATTCAAACTTTGTTATCTGATCATTGAGTTCTAAAAGCATTGTCTTATTCAAATGTATGAAGTGGTCCTTTTCATCAGCTATTGAGTTATCCTATTGTTCCAAGCATACAAAATCTACCATATTCTTAAGTTACCAAGCATTCTTAGCCTACAACCCTAAGGAGTTTCTTGGAGTGATAACACTATCAAAGGATTGAGTAGGGGATTTCCCTTAATATTGAAATATCTCTTTTAGATTCTACTAGTAACAATATCCCCCTTCTTTGTGCCTCATCTGCTTCTACTGCTCATTTTTCTTCTCTTACCCTGAGGGCTCCTTGAGCTTTACGCTCTATTGTCTCAACCTGCTCATCCATAGTCATTTCTTTGAATTTGGTCATATTGGGGTTAACCCTTCTTTGAAGCACCTCCTCCCAGTCCTAGGCACCCTCGGTAAATATATCATCTTCAAAGCTATCATGAGCATATTTCTAATATGAGGATACTTACGACGCATGCTAGAGTACCAGGCATTTTCAATCATGCTTGTGAAAGAATCCTGTGGGGAGTTGATACTCAATCTAACTCAATCCTTCTTGTTTCTCCTATGAAATTCATTTTACGATGTAAAACCCAATAGAAAACCATAGGGTATGAATTCCCTCTTCTTTTATTTTACCAGAGACGCGTTATAGACTTGTAGAATGGTCTGGTAATAAATTTCTCCCAAAATGAGATGGTTCGGGATATGAACGAGGAGTAGTTGTGGTGCGCCAATAGCCACAAACACTATGATATAAGTGATTCTTTCTTCAAAATACCAGTGGCCCACTTTGGAAATCATCTTTTTGGCAGTTGCTGAAAGCCTTGGGAATTATTTTCTAAATATATTGAAGTGCAATCTGGCTATGAACTCGCTGCATATCAGGGTGTACAATTTCTTTTACCTATTTTCCCACATAATGCTGAAATAAACATACACAGGTAACTCAACAACATGCAATCTTAAATTCATACATGAAAAAATGTTTCTTGTGCAGATTACGTCCAATAGGTACGATGCCATGTGGAAAATTGGTGTTTCTCCATCCTTTGGTGTCTGGGCCTGTAGGATGTCGGTTCTTAGCTATTTGGAAATGGTGGCTCCCTAGTTGAAACTTGTCTTGGAGATTGCCACGATATCTGCCAAGGGAATCCACGCTTCTAAAAACTTAGAGAAATATTTTTCACCATATAATCAATATATTTAAGCCATTAAGTACATATAAGGTTCCCTAAGGTTTAACATGTTGTACCAATCGTTTCTCTTGTGAACTTCTTATATTCTTTCCACCATGAGGCTAGTAACTTTCTAGTGTCATGGAACTCGTAAAATCGGACCACAAATTCTGTATTTAGCCTTTCCTCTAGGTCTTTGAGCTTGTAGTATATTTGGTCCTCTACTAGAAGAAAGACACTCACACATTCTCCCTATTCATTATTGACTATGAATTGTTTCGCGTTTGTGTGGTCAATCATCCATCCCAGGGGTTCAATGCAGGGAAAAACTGGGGTCTGATAGGCCACCATATGTAGATATGAGCGCCTAATGTTTGGGAAAACCTACTCATCCAACATATTGATGTCCAGGTTGCCGTGGGATGTAAACTACGAGAAATATTACTAGATGATTTTGTTAAACAAATCCCCCTAGTATGGGAGCATTACTTTTGATTCGATGCTTGCCTCTATGTCCCTAAACACCGGAGGCTGGGTGAATTGTTTCTTCGTGGAAGTTCGGATAATTGATTATGTATTTGAGAAAAAATCAAGCTCCCTTGTCGTGCCTGGTGTAGAACCTTCATTGACATCCAGTTATTTCATTTTGGGTGTTCTTGGTGAGATCTTGGTCATTGGATTCCTTGGAGGAATTTCCTACAGAAAAGAAAAAATGTTATAGTGAGTCACCAGCCAACCTCGACAAGTGTTATTGACTCAATCTTAAGTGTAAAAATGATAAAGACAATGCTTACCTCTTCCATACAAGAGATTAACCTAGTCTTACTGGTAATCAAAGTTAGAGAGTGGGTTGTAACCTCCTTGATGATTTCTCTTACTTCTTCATCTGCTTCGAGAGATAAGTGATTTATGAATAGAATATCATATTTGGGCATAGACATTGTAAATTTAAATAGAAAAAATACTTACCTGATCGTGTCAAATATTAAATTCAGGAGTTTAAATGTGGTTTGCACAATCTACCACCGAATTCGCACCATGCTTAGGATTAAATGTCATGTCGGCTAATGGTGTAGGAGAAAATTATTTCATAGCTCATTGATGAATTAAAATTTCAAAAGTTGGTCGGCATGTGAGATTGTTGTGTAGGTTTCATGAAAATTCAATTTGACTAATCACATCGCAAAATTCTATCTCATCTCAATTGGAGGTGTCCCATCGAATTACTGAGCCTGTTCATATTTACAAGAAACTAGTATTATTAGTATCGAGGATAAGAAGGATCGCAGATTGACCAGGGTTTTCGTTGTTGGCGGGTAAAGGCTTGAAATAAAACTAGGAGTTCAATTTTCTAGCAATCAACCGATAGTTAATGAGTGTATCAACATCGATGGATTGTCTTCGAAATAAAACTAGGATTTCGTTGGCACCTCTAGAAAAAAGTTTCGATGCCGACCCAAAAATGCCACATGTTTTTGATGTGGAGGTGATAACATGGAAATATAGATATGACACAGGGGACATCAAAATATGATGTGGGTAATACTTGATCAATACAAACTGTTTACATGGAAAAAAACATGGTAGTTGATTTGACCCCTGGGGCGTGAGGATAATTTCTTTTCGATGTCGGTGATTTTCTTTTGACACATGTTACTGTTCCCTTTCTCCCTCTTTTCCACTACCGGCGTTATATCGACAATCATCAATCGAAAATTGTTGTTTCCTATGTTGACAGTTTACCTTTCGGATTTCTCCGATGTCGACGGTACATCAACGATTTTTAGAAAATGTTTTCGCAGGTCAGTATCAACAATCGACGTGGCCTTTCTCCCTTTTTTCCAATTCCATATTTACATCGATGATCAATGATTTTCGTTGCTATGTGGTTATTTTTCATTTTGGATTTTGTTGATGTCGATGATGGGTGCATGGCTCAAATTTTAAGATGTGTACACTTAGTCTAAATATCGGGTTTACTTAGATAAAAGTTCAATCTGTTCGACAAATCCAAACCAAACCGAATGTGATCAATGATAAAACAAAAAACAAAAACAAAAAATCCATTGATCCCTACACAACTAGCTAAATTCAGAAAAGACAAAGTGGTACACAAAAAAAAAAATCACAAAACATTTTAGGGTGTGTTGAGTGCTCAACAAATGGTGATTCTTTGGGAAAAAACAAAATCTTTGTCCCTTCCCTCATGCTTAGCTTGTGCAAATCGGTTGAGAAACGATATGGTTTTATTCTATTCCTTTTCAACACAACATTTTCTATAAATGTGTACAGAAGTTCCCGAGTTCGCAAATCCGAATCTCCATATGGGGTTATATTTTCCACCCCATTTCCTTTTAACCTCAATCCATGCCCTTTCTAAACAAGAGATGGGTAGAGTGTCCATTGGAGTGAGGCCATTTAGCTATCATTCCTTTCTTATGGTGTTTCTCCGCTGCCAACGAGCGTTCATAGCCCAGACATCATAGACCTTGATCCGCTGCCAACGAGGGTCCATAGCCCTGGAGGAGTTATCTTCATACCCTCTCAGACTTTACACTCTTTTTATGGATCATCTTTTTCTGGCATAAATACCTAGAGCGAGTCATAGAGGAGGATATTTGTTTTTTGACAAGGTGAAATTTTTAAAGTGGAGCTTCCCCTAGCTCTATCCATAGGTACATGTGATTCTCTCCATCTATCCATCTTTCAATTTAGCTCTAACAGGCCACTAGGCAGATATTTCATCGCTTCCCCAGGTAGTATGCTTACAAAGATATATTTGATTTTGAAAATTTGTGCTTTCCTAACATCTCTTCTTTTGCATCTAAGTGTAGGTCAGGAGTAGATTCTGCTTCATCGTATCTATTAAAGTCAACCATTACTTCACGGAACACAACTTAATTAAAATAAAATAACAAGAAAAAGAGAGAAAACAAAATAAAAAATAAAAAAGGAGTTCGAAGACGGTCTTCCCTAAACCCACACACTCATCCTGATCAAAACGTATGATAAAAAAGAAATGAAACTCAAACGAATAATCAAAATACACACACACACACAAACACAAAAACACACATATATATTATTAGGAGAAGTATTGTTTTAAGGCCTAACCATTCACAGGGAAGGTGTGAGATTCGCCCCTCATATTCTGCACTCGGTATGTGCCTGCCCCAATCTTCTTGGCCACCTGAAAAGGTATCAACCATTGATTTTGGAACTTTGAGTGTTTTCCTTTGGACTCGTTTTCTTTATCCCACTTCAATACTAGGTCTCCTACCTCGAATTTTTTTTCTTTGGCTGTATGTTTGTCGAACCATCTTTTAACTACCTGCTAATGAGTGGTGAACTTAAATTTATCCTTTTCTCTTTCTTCATCCAACATGAGAAGGGTATCAATCATTTTTTGTAGAGAGGATGAGGGCTGACCTCTTGATTCTTGGGAAATATGTAAATATGGAAGGTGCAATCTGTTTGCAAGAATGGCTTCTTTCCCATATACCGGAAAGGACATAGAGTTTTCTATGGCTTCTTTAAGTGTTACTCTATCGGCCCATAGGGCATTATGAAGAAAATTATGCCAATTACTATGATTTTCAACAATTTTGTTTTTTTTAATTCTCACAAGGTTTTTATTAGTCGACTTTGTCACCCCATTCCCTTGCAGACAACAGTTTGCAGAATATCTTATTATGATCCCCTTATCAAGGGTGGATTATGTCAATCACGTGGAAGAAAAATAGGCAACATTGTAAAAAACGAGGATGGAGGGCATCCCAAACCACATTATTAGTTTTGGTTCTAAAAATTGGATCACTACCTTTTCATTAATGTGTGTGAGAGGGATAGCCTCTGTCCATCTCATGAAATAATATGTAGTAGTCAAGATATACTTTTGTTGTTTCAAATAATTGGGAGTAATTTCTCCTATGACATATATTCCCCATTGCTCAAATTTTCTGGATATGGTCATTAACTAGAGTGGAATGTATGTCATCTTTTCCCTACCAGAGATTACTTGACAAGATTTACATTTCCTAGCATATGCATGAGCGTCCTTGAACAGAGTAGGCCAATAATACCCAACCCTTAATATTTTGTGAGCCTTGATTTCTCTCGAAAAATGTCCACTTTTTGGGCCGTCATGGAGTTCTCTTAGTACCTTTTATGCATCATCATGTTCAAGACATATAAGGAGTACTCCATCATAGTTTACGTGGAAAAGGACATAATATATGAGGCAATATTGAGAGGAATTTATCTTGAGATCTCTCCTTTCTCTGGGGTTTAGGTTTTCTGGACAAGTTCCATGGCGTAGGAGATAAGACAGTTTTTCGTACTAGGATGMTTTCCCAGGAGGAAKGAATAAGGTTTCATTGCACCATAATGATAACTTGTTTTCCCAACCGAAGTCTTCTGCATTGATTAGATCTTGGGCCTCATCAGCCAGTTTACACAATCCTTGACCCTTGATTATTTTGGCAATTTTTATGTCTAGATCAAATTCYTGAATGACTGCCATCCAATTTCCACTCCTTTATCCCATTTATTGTTGGGTGAACAAATATCATACTATGGGGTGAGGTACTGTGACTTTAGTATGATTTTTTAGGACATAGGATCTGAAATGTTTTACTGCTTTATAAACTGTGTAAGCTTGTTTGTCTATAGTCAAATAGTTCATTTCGGCTCCTTGAAGGTTAGTTCTCATAAATGATACCAGTGCCTCATTTTTTTCATCATTCTTCTGGGTAAATMCTGCGGTGAAGGATTAGTCAGAAGCAAAGGTATAAAGGAAAAAATCTTTGTTGAAATTAGGGCTTTGTAACATTGGTGCTTGGGATATTGCAGTTTTGATGTTGTTGAAATATCCTTTCCTTTCTTCATCCCATTTAAACTCTCCATATTTGAGAATCATTTTTTGTTAAGGTTTAATAGTTTCAACGAAGTCAGGAGTAAAGTTTCTCACAAAGTTTATTTTCCCAAAGAAGGATTGCATGGCCTTTTTATTATGTGGTAAGGGGAGTTGAGATATCGCTTTTATTCACTAAGGGTCGATGCTAATTCCTCCTTGATATATGATATGACCTAATAATTTTCCTTCCTCTACACCAAATATGGTTTTCTTAGGGTTCAAGATATTCCATATTTCCTATACCTTTCAAATATCTGAGTCAAATGTTGAATGTGGTCTTCCTTTTTTTTGAGTATATATTTGCATCATCAAAATAGACTACCACACACTTGTTAATCAATCCCCGAAAATCTATGTCCATGGCCCTCTCGAAGGTTTCTTTTGTGTTAATCAACACAAAGGGAATGTGTTTATAAGCAAAGGTTCCCCACTTGGACTAGAAGGTAGTTTTTAATCGATCATCTTATGAAACCAGGACCTGGTTATATCCCGAGAAACTGTCTAGGAGGGAAAATATTTATGAGCCAAATATTTTCTGTAGGAGTTGTTCCATGGGTGTTAATGGATAGTTATGTTTTTCCAAATCTCTGTTAAGGTTTTTGAAATCCACACACAGATAGATCTCCCTAGAATTCTTTTGCATAGGCACCAAATTGGCCACCCATGCAGAGTATTTTACTTGAAAGATAATATTGGCATCTAATAATTTCTTCAACTCTTGATACATCAGAGGTTCCAGAGATGGGTGGTACATCCTAATATTTTTTTGGAAGTTTTTTACTCCATAATTTAATGTGATTGTGTATTGGATAATGCGAGTATCATAAGTTTTCAATTCTAAGTAGGACCAAGAAAAGACATCTTGATATTATTTAAAGAGTTTGAGATACAATTTCATGTCTTATTTGGACACTGTCTTACCCAAATTGACATTCTTGGGTTCTCATGGGTTCTTAGGTTTATAGTTTTGTATATAGGACATGAGCCCCCTATTTTTTCATTCCTTTGGCCTCTAAATATTTCCAGTAGGTCAAAAAGGTTCTCCATATTGACCACTAATTTTGGTATTGTGTGAAACTTTGGTTTGTCATAAGAGTGAGCTTCTCCCTTTTTATGTTCATGGAGATTTGATTCTATGAGCAGTTCTTGGAATATTTCATTATCAATGGCCAAATCCTTAAAATTATCTTGATTATTCAGGAAATCTACAATCTGTTCATCCCCTTCAAATATTTTCCAGTTACAAATGTTGTTAGGTACCGATGGTTTGTAGAGAATTTCTAATGAAAACCTTGAGGCTTCATAGTTTTCTAAAGGAGATAATATTGAGGCCGCAGTGTCTAGAGCATCAACAAGGGTATTTTTCATCATGGGAACATTAGTAATGTTGAAGGCCTCAAAATTGTATAAGTCTGTGCACCTCTTGCTGGTAATTTCTTAAGTGAGGTGAATTGAAATGGATAGTATTCTTTACTTTCCTAACGATAATTTCAGAGTCTCCAAAAACTTTCAATTCCTTGAATTTTAGGTTGATGGATTTCTTTAGTCCTTGGACTAGAGCTTCATATTCAACAGTGTTATTAGTGCATTCAAATTCTAATTTGCAGGATAAGAAGTTTCGTTTCCCCTTTGGTTCAATGAGGATACATCTTTCTCCCAACCCCTCTTGCGATTTAGAACCATCAAAGTACAACATCCAAATTTGTGAGGGGGAGTTACTAACTTATTCATGTCTAGCTATTTTTTCACTTTCAACCTCCTTGTCTGCTACTCCTGTTGGAGAATCCTGATAGAGGATGCTTTCTTCTACAGATGCTAGTAATTCTACTTGAAAAATCATTTAGTTTTTTTTGTGGGAGGTATGTCAGACACGTGAGGGGAGAAATTACCGAAATAAAAATTACAGGAGTATTTTCCTAATAGAGGTAACTCTGTCGACGAGGGTTCATTTGGGGTCTCTAAAGCAGTGAAAATATGTTTGAGATATCTTTCTCTATCAATCCTAGTTACGTTTGTATGTCCATTTAATTTCTCGGACCAGTATCGACTAAGTACCATTCCATGGGCCTCTGGGATGTCTACTACTATTATGTCAATTACTTGCACAAATTTGGGGTGTGTAGAAATTCTGATCATGACATATTTCAGTTCCCCAATGACCTTTACTACAATTATATCTAATTGTATAACATGTTTCTCACTTTTGAGTGGGGTTGCATTCCATTTCTTGCAATTTGAAAATGGAATGACATTTTAAGATGCCCCTAAACAGACTAGGAAATTATGTAGATTTATGTTAAAAACCTCAAACATCAAAAGGAAAGGAGGAACAAACGGCCTTCCTCTTTTGTCTAAAGAACAAGCATTCACACTTGGCTTATTTTTTAAATCTGTAGGAGATGGGACCTCACTTTGATCAGTGCTTGTTATATGCGTATCTATTAATTTTAAGTCCTGTAATAGAAAATAATTTTTTTGAGGGATCCTACACATGTCCATGACAAACACATTGGCTTTCATCTTCTTCAAGTCTTGTACCACATTGTATTCTAACTTAGGAGCTTCTCATGTGTGTATGTTTGTGGGATTTTTTTGAGAAGAAAATACAGGTTTGGGGTGATCAACTACTTGATTTCCTCAAGATAATTGAGTAGTGGTGGGATTAATTTGGACAGGTTGACTTTTACTTCGCGTCTGTATATCCAAAATTTTAGTCAGGGGTTCCTAAACCTCAGCGATGTCATTGAAAGGTATCAGGTGATCAGAATGCCATATCAACATGGTAGTCTCTTCAGGTGGTTCTTGACTTTCTTTATTGGTAGCACCTATTACCGAGCCACTGGATTGTTCAGTTAGAGAGCATTCATCTAGGAATCAATTATCCATTAGATTCATAACATGCAACCATGGGCGATAGTCCCTTTCTGAATGGTTTTCTTGATGCTACGTGAAGGAGGCGTTAGATGCTACATTCCCTAAGTCAATGTTCAGGTTGGCTAGGGGAGGTTCTATAGCCTTGAAGGGTGGATTTATTTTAAAAAAGGTCTTGTAAGATATTTTATTTTGGTTTCCTTCCCCAACACTCCTTTTCATATCTACAATCTCTTTGGAAATTGTTTTGATCATCTGTTGCCTCTTTTCTAGATCCCCTCCCTCTTTCTGAGGACTTTGTTCTGTTTTTTTTCCCGAGGGTCTTGTTAACAAAATTCCTCTCTTAGGTAGAGGTTGGGTTTCCTTTTTTATTAATGAAATCTAACATTCTTTGCATCCTTTCATTTTGAATTCAATCATTTTATCTTCTTCGAAAGTTTCAACTAAAGTATGTTTGGAAGCTCTTTTTACGAACATGGAAATAGACGTCGGGAGAGCATTAGTGTATACTTCAATTTGCAACTCCTGGGTAGGTTTAGCCTCGGGTTAAAATTTGTTCAAAATGGTGGTGAACCTTTGGTTGAAATATTTAACCTTTTCTTTTGGACTCATAGTGGCGGCGAAAAGTTTATCCATTAAATTACCTATAGTAGTCTCTTTGGAAAATTTGTTCAAGAAATCCTTTTGAAACTTTGTCCAGCTAGTTATGGAACCAACTAGAAGGTTTAAATATCAAGTTGAGGATGAATATTCAAATGTATAAGGTAAAATTATGCACACTACATCTTCATGTTGCACATTCATCAACCTTATATATAAAATGAAATTCTTAATATGGTGCTCAGAAAATCCAGATGTTTCAGGGTCAAACTTAGGAAGTACTTTTTCTGGATGTCTCGATAGGTTATGCAGACATCCTGGGATTGTAAAATAATATCTATCCAACCATGGTTGATTGTCTCTAGGATGATCTCCCCTTTATCCATTATTATTGATATTATTCTCCATGTCTTCTAATTCCAAACCTAAGTGATCTCAGTTAGACCCTTCCTCTTCAAATTCAAACTCATTAGGTTCAGAGTAATTACCAGATGGTGTCTCAATTACCAGATTAAGGGTTTTTTCGATCTCTTTGAGGGAAAAATCTATCACATCTTCTACCGTGTGAACAAATACCTCGTCATGGGTGTAAAAAACGGGTCTTATTATTTTTTTTCTTCGACGAAGTAAAAGAGGTAAAGGTAATGCTCCGATCTGTCGGGGGTAAGCCCTTGTGATTATTTTGAACTTATTTAACTCTTTGTGTGGAAGAGAGTAAGGTATTTCAGGGTACAAGTGTTCTTTCTCTTTGTGTTGAGGTGATTTAGTCGTATCAGGAGTACTCTTTGTATGTGGGATTTCTTGAGAGTGACTAGCCATGCATGTGGGTTGTTTTGAATCTATAGGCTTTGCAGAATATTTTATCAAAAATATTTGTAGCCATGCATTCGTTCAGGCCCTCCTTCTAGTGCCAATTATGTTGAGGGGTCTGAGATCCCTTAAACTAAATAGGAGAAACCAAACCCGATCAAGAGTCTCAATTAGACTCGTAAATGTTTGATAAGTGGTAAGATTCTCCAGATTCGTGATCTGGTTGGAATTATAAATGGGATTTAATCGTGATTGACATATATGTCCCTTATTTTAAATATTTCCTCAGGATATGCAGTTCTCTTTTTGGTTCTTTTCTAACATTTATAATAAAAAAAAGATATATCTTTAAATTATATGATAGAGGGAAGATAATTATGTGTTGGGGGAAGGATGGGTTGAAGGATAACTATTATACCTTAGCATGCAGACGAAGAAGATATAAACTACTTAAAACTAGCATTAATACCATTTTGATTAGAAGACATTCATCATTGTCTGAGATAAATGTGACAGAAAAAATATATATATACGTGACAAGAATTTAGTGCAAGAAAAGTAATTTTCAATGCTCTATTATCAATCACAAGTAACACAATTGATTTCTATTAATCAACTAGAGTAACATAATTATTACAAAATTATAATATAAATTTAAATAACAAATACAAAAACTCTTACTCAATACAACAACACATATTGAATCTGAAGACAGAGATAATCTCCCTTGATCCAATCACATTCACGCCTCAAATGAAAGAAGTGTCTTTGGTTCTTAACATAACTTCTTAATTAAAATAACTTGCACATAAATAGATCTCTTACAATGTTACAGAAAAAGACTTTGTCTCCAAAACACTCTACCATATAAACAAGGTTGATTCACCTATTTATAAAAAATAACTAAACTAAAAATAACTATTAAAGTTGTGTTAAGTTAAGAAAACGCCATGTGGCGAAATTTGTCTAACTGTTTTCTTTTGCTTCTCTTTTGATCATATGGTGGTATACTGAAGTGGATTTTCCCTCTCGTATTCTAATCATCTACAGAAGATATCTTTGCATGTATTTTCATATGGGAACCTATGTTGATCCATCGGAGCAGAGATAACCTCCTTCATCTCAGTTTCCCATTCCTTGTACTTGATTAGTTTTACACTCAAGCGTTGTAAGACTGCGAGATATTTTATTAGAGGCTCCACAAAATTCTTCATTTGACCCAGGATCATGCTTGAAACTTGCAAAATCTCTGCTTTGTACACCTATTCTTGCTATGCATGCTTCTTAACTATGTCACATAGATTGGTGAAATCTTCCAGTGGACGGAATTCTGGCAAGTCAGTATTCCTCATTTCTTGATTGATTTTCTCCCAAATTTTCTCACATTCTTCCTATCTCTTCTACATTTTCTTCTAGGGTTCCTGGACCATACTTACCCAATATTTAGCTTCGTTCATTATTCAGACGATGTTGATGTCCATCAACACTCGAATGCCATGATATTTTTTTATCTTGACCCTTCTGTACTTTGTTGATGTAGTCTATCCATTCTAAGGATTGGTGTGCCTTCTCATACCACTGTTTCATGTATTTATAGGTTGCCAGCCCCATGAGGGTATCTTCTTGGAAATCCTCTATGTGTGCAGTGAAGAGGTCTCTTTCCCTTGTGAATTGCAGATACATCTCCTGGAACTCACATTTCAAGAGTACCATTGACTATGTTTAATTTTTGTAATACTCTTCTTGATGTAGAAGATGGTCCGGTTCTTTCTTCATGGTGGATACCTCCCTTTCATCCCTTTTTTCCTTGTCTAAAGTGGCATCAATTATGGCCATACCTTCTCCGATTAGCTCAGTCATCGTAGCATTTTTTTTTGTCAAACAATGTTTCCTCTGTGGTTATGAGAAGTGTGCTATCAACCGTGAGTTTCCTTTTCCTTTTCCTATCATAAGGAATTACTTGTATATCGACGACTTCATCTACTGGTTTAGGAATCTATTGATCTCCCTAGGACATAGTATTGCCTAGGCTTCCTGCCGTATGGATATGTTCCATGGCAGGTTCTTTTAATTATTTAGTAGGAGAGGTTCCTGTATGCTCTGGTGATTTTTCCTTATGTTGGTCCTCGTCGGCTGATGAAGTCTTTTTCCTAGCTGGGGAAGTAGGAGAAGGATCGACATTGGCTAGGAGTTCGGTCGTTGAGATGTCAATTTCTGGCTCCCCTATTCTTTCTTCTTGGTCACCTGTATCCAAGTCATTATTAGAGTTGTCACTCTGAGGTTGTGTTCCCAGTGGATTGGGAAAAATAGTGTCAAGAGTGTTCCTAGCCTCATGGTCACATTCCAGGGGATTTGGGATCAAAACATAGGAAGTTGGAGTAGATGTTTCCCCTTGTTCCTCCTATTGCTCGGTTGGTACCAGGGTTATGTGAAAAGCTTATGATCCTTCCTCATCATCATATATGGTGATTAAATATATGAGGATAGTAGGCATACCCATCCCACTTGATACTCTTGTTGACCTTCATTGATATGTAGTAGTCACCGACGATCTTTCTTGTGGTGGCAAAGGGATGGTGTTTTCTTGGTCAACACTTTCTTCTGGTGGGATTGTATTTGAATTATTTAGTTTTTCCTCCTCGTTTGTACCTACCGAGGCAATTCTAAAGGGTACTATCAAATGATTGAGTAGGGCCTCTTCCCCTAATATTTCAATAGCTCTTTCAACTTCTTCTAGTAACAATATCCTTCTTCTATGTGCCTTGATCACTTCTGCTGCTCAGTTTCTTCTCTTACATTGAGAGCTTCTTGATTTGTCTTCTCTATTGTATCAACCCAATCATCCATAGTCATTGCTTTGAATTTGGTCATATTGGGGTTAACATTTCTATGGATCACCTCCTCCCAGTCTTGGGTGCCCTCGGTAAAGATCGCATCTTCGAAGCTATCATGAGCATATGGACAATGCGAGGATACCTGTGATGCGTGCTTGAGTACCAGGGATTTTGGATCATTCTTGTGAAAACACCCCGTGGGGAATCGATACTCAAGATGACTCAATCCCTCTTATTTTTCCTATGCAATGTATTTTACCATGTAAAACCCAATATACAAACCATAGGGTATGAATTCCCTCTTCTTGTCTTTTACCAGAGAGGCATTATAGCCTTGCAGAATGGTTTGGTAAAACATTTCTCCCAAAATGAGACGGTCTGGGATACGAACAAGAAGTAGGTGTGGTACATCAATAGCCCCAAACACTCTGATATAAGTTCTTGTTTCTTCAAAATAACAGTGGCCCACTTTAGAAATCATCTTTTCGACCGTCACTGAAAGCCTTGGGCATTATTTTCTAAATATAATGAAGTGAACTCAAGCTATGAACTTGTTGCATATCAGGGCGTAAATTTTTTTGTACCTATTTTCCCACAAAATGTTGAAATAAACATGCATGGGTAACTCAACAAGATGACAACTTAAATTCATACATGTGAAAATTTTTCTTACACATATTAAGTCCAATAGGTACGACGCCATGTGGAAAACTAGTGTTTCTCCATCCTTTGGTGTCTGGGCCTGTAGGATGTTGGTGCTTAGATGTTTGGAAATGATGGCTCCCCAGTTGAAACTACTCCTAGAGATTGCCACAATATATGACAAGGGAATCCATGCTTCTGAAAACTTAGAGCAATATTTTTCATCATATAATCAACAGATTAAATCCATTAGGTACATATAAGGTTCCCTGCAGTTTACCGTGTTGTACCAGTCATTGCTCTTGTTTGTGAACTTCTTATATTCTTTCCACCATGAGTTCAGTAACATGCTAGTGTCATGGAACTCATAAAATTTGACCAAAAAGTTTGTATTTAGCCTTTCCTCTAAGTCTCTGAGCTTGTAGTATTTTTGGACCTCTACTGGAAGAAAGACACCCACACATTCACCCTATTCATTATTGATTGTGCATTATGTCGCGTATGTGTGGTCAATCATCCATCCTGGGGTTTCAATGCAAGGAACAACTAGGGTCCGACAGGCCATCATATGTAGATATGATCGCTTGATGTTTGGAAAAACCTGGTCATCCAACATCCTAACGTCCCGATCTCTATGGGGTGTAAACTACAGTTAATATTCCTAGTTTATTTTGTTAAACAACTACCCCCTAGTGCAGGAGCATTACTTTCGATCTGACGCTTGCCTCTGTGTCCCCAAACATCGGAGGCTGGGTGAATTACTTCTTAGTGGAAGTTCGGATAACTAATTATGTCTTTCAGACAAAATCAAGATCCCTTGTCATGCCTGGTGTAGACCCTTCACTGACCTATGGTTCTTTAATTTTTGGAGTTCTTGGTGAGCGTTTGGTCATTGTCTTGAATCTTCCTTGGAGGAATTTGCCTGTAGAAAAGAAAAAATGTTATAGTGAGCTACCAGCCAACCTCGATAAGTGTTATTGATGTAATCATAAGCATAGAAATGATAAAGACAATGCTTACCTCTCCCTTGCAAGATATTAACCTGGTCTTACTGGTAATCAAAGTTAGAGAGTGGGTTGTAACCTCATCGATTATTTCTCTCGCTTCTTCATCACCTTCGAGAGATAAGTGATTTGTGAACAAAATACCATATTTGGTCATAAAACTTTCAAATTTAAGAAGAAGGCATACTTACCTTGTCGCCTCAAATCTTAAATTCAGGAGTGTAAATGCGGTCTGCAAAATCTACCGCACAATTCACACCATTCTTAGGATTAAATGAAACGACAGTCGGCGGCACAAGAGAGGATTATTTCATAGTTCATCGACGAATTCAAATTTCAATGATTGGTTGGCACACAGGATCGTGGTGTAGGTTGTGCGGAAATTTATTTTGTCTAATCAAATCGCAAAATTTTGTCTCATCTCAGATGGAGGTGTCCCATCGAATGACCAAGCCTTTTCATATTTATAAGAAATTAGTATGATCGGTATTAGGGATAAGGAGGATCATAGATCAAACAAGTTTTTTGGCATCATATAGTAAATTTTAGAACTAAAATCATGAGTTCAGTGTTCTAGAAATTAGACGATAGTTAATGAGTGTATCAATGTCGACGGATTGTCTTTGACGTTATTTCGTTGGCGCCTCTAGGACACATTTTCCCATGGTGCTGACGTGGAGGTTCTAATGTGGAAATATATATATATATATATGACATGGGGGACATAAAACATTGACGTGGGTAATACCTGAGCAATACAGACTGTTTACATGGAAAAACACATGGTGGTTTATTTGACCCCTGGGGCATGAGGAGTGTTTCTTTTCAGCGTAGGTGATTTTATTTTGACACATGTTATCATTCCCTTTATCCCTCTTCGTTGATGTTGAAGGTATATGGGTGATCGACGATCAACGATTGTTGTTGCCAATGTTGACGGTTTACCTTTCGGATTTCACCAATGCCGAAGGTACATCACTCTTTTTTAGAAAACGTTTTCACGGGACGGAATCAATGATCGGTGCAACCTTTGTCCCATTTTTTCTATGCCGACGATACATCGACGATATGTGATTAGTGATTATCATTGTTATGTGGAAATATTTCCTTTCAGATTTCCCTGATGACGATGATGGGCACGCGGTTCAAATTTTAAGTTGTGTACACTTAGTCTAAATACCAAGTTTACTTAGAGAAAAGGTCAGTATATTCAACAAATCCAAACCAAACCGAATGTGATCAATGATAAAACATAACAACATAAAAAAACCATTGATCCCTACACAATTGAATAAATTCAGAAAAGAAAAAGTGGTACCCAAAAGAAAAATTCACAAAAATGTTTAGGGTGTGTTGAGTGCTCATGTTATAACCCTAAATTGCACCACACATGCTTACCTGGCATCAAGCCAACTCATATCATTTATTTTCCAAAAACACTGCTGAACAACTCTTTTAAAATCCTCTTGTATAAAGGCCCACGTGCCCTAACCCATTAATGCATGCGTGTACACGTTGGCTGACCCAAAATAGCCCATGTGGACTGACAAAAGCATGGAAAAAGGAAAGTTGCCAACAGAATAAAAATCTATGGGTGAGTTAACTGAAACTCTCAGCCATGCATGGCCGAGGGTTCGTCGAAATACCTAGCTCCTTCTAGCCTATAAAAGAAGGGGTAGGGGTACCATTTGAAGGAGGAAAAATATAGTAAAGAAAATCTGCCCATTTACATATTCCCATTGTCCCAACCCTTTAGCCTTTCCCTATGCCAAAGGAGATTTAAAGAAAAGCAGTTGGAGGACGGAAGAAGAGGAGCCCAGGATCAGGTTCCTTCTTTCCCCATGCAGTTAGGAGGGAAGACCATGTGTGTTGAAGTAGAGGTAGTCGATGCTCCCCTTGACTATAACCTCTTGTTAGGACGGAGTTGGACTTATTCTATGGAAGTTGTGGTTGCTACAATTTTTCGGGTCTTGTTGTTTCAACACGAGGGTCAGATAGTGACCATCGATCAATTGTCTTTCTCCAGACTTGACCCAGCTTTGGGGGCATCCATGGTCCCGATGATTGATAATCCTCAACCAGGTGTCGTCAACGTAGGAGTTGGTTTGTGCCCATCCTTGATGGGTACCTTTGATTACCCACCTCCTTAGGGAGATATCAAATTTATATCTAATCACCATAAGGTTGAGATTTTTCAAGTTTCGTCGTTATACACGACTTACTTCGAGGATCCATGGATCCTTCCTTCCCCATCGGCCACGATGGATGAGATAGGGCACCCAGGCATGTCCATGCCCTTGTCTGTTGCTGAAGTAGCGTACTCTTTAGTCTAGCAAGCTTCAACTAACACTGATATGACTCCTGCACAAGAGTTAGATCCACTTCTAGAGCCTATTTGGGCTCAGGGTTCTCTCACTAACGTCAATTCGTTAGACTTAGTCTTGCCTTCTGATGAAGCAATAATAAAAGCAATGACTAGTCCGGACAAAACTTGGAAAGATCTTCATGACAGATCATATTTTCTCCTAGAGTTAAGCCGAATTGAAGCAGGAGAATTCACCATGACCATGATGGGAGATCATCCGTGTCCTATTAATCTCTTAGATACACATGAAATTTATGCTAAGGGTAATATGGCAACTATCGCTGAAACTATACCAATCAACATCTCCTAAAACCGTGGCATCATGGAGAATGTCTTTGTCGGAGCAGATTGCTCCCCCGAAGAGATTCAAATCTACACGGATCTTTTCAAATAATTCCATGACGTTTTTGCCTAGTCTTATGAGGAAATTTCAGGTATTGATCCAAAAATAGTTGAACATGAAATCACAACTTATCCTGATGCCAAGCCTGTTCGACAAAAGCTTCATCCAGTTAATCCCAAGAAAGCAACAACCATCAAGATTGAAGTTAAGAAATTGCTAAAGGCGGGTTTTATCTATCCTATCCATTTAACTCAATGGGTGTCAAATCCT
>SNQJ01S0158542.1:21996-43938 GCA_010110895.2 Picea sitchensis
TTTCCTGAATATGAGTTTGAGCCTCATTTGCATGATTCTTATTCTCTCTTGATCTCACCCTCAGGACTGCCAAAAAACTAACGGGTCTCCTTTTAATCCCTTTTCAGACCCTCTACACATGAAAAGACTGTCGAGCGATCTTGTGGCCTTTCACGCTCATTAAACTAAATTTGAAGTCACGTTTTTCCGACAGTAGTTTACCCCTTTTTCGGTCCAGACGGTCAACTATACGAACAAAGGTTTACTCTATGGAACTTCAGCTCTATAGAAGAGTACTCTCAGGTATAATTTTATCCCTTTTTAGGGCCTGAGGGACTAAACTTACGAACAAGGAACCCCCACAAAGTCCATAGTTAAGCTCTTTTCAGACTCCCTAAAATTGAAAAGATTGTCAAGTGACCTTATTCTTTCACGCTCGTTAAAATTGATCCAGAAGAACATTCCTGATGGAGTCCATGGTTAATCTTTTTTCAGACTCCTTAAAAATGAAAAAATAGCCGAGTGATCTTGTCCTTGTCACACTCATTAAAATGGTTTTGAATCGACGTCTAATTGATGCTAGTTTACCCCTTTTTCGAACCGACTAGACTATCTTCAAAAAAGGTACCCCAATGGAGTCTCCTTTTATGTTTTTTCAGACTCTCTAAATATGAAAAACCACCAAGCTTACCTTCTCTGGGCTCGTTAAACTTACATTGAAGGACATTACCATTGTGTGTTTTATTAACCGCATTTGCACACCTTATATGCCAGCCTTGTAATAGTTTGCTTCTGCGTCTTAACACCTTTGGCCTTCGAAGGATTTTTCCCGAGTGTCTCTCTACTAGAACATTAGTCTTGTCCTTGTGCCTTGAACTTGTATTTTTGCAGCACTCGTTCCTCCTTTGTAATGTAATATTCCTTTATTCTTTTTCCCTGATTATTGAAAAGAACAAAAAAATAAAATATACCCCAAAAGAGGAAGGGAAAAGTATCTTCTTTATTGGCAACATAATGAATCGCCCTTGGATAAAGCACATCTGTTAATTTGTTCATCAGACTATGGGATCTAGTATGACCTTAGGAAGCTTATCTCACTATATAGAGTTGTTTCCTCCACTGTTTGGTTATCCTTCCAAACATATGGAGAGTTTGTGTTGCCTCCTGCTTCGTAGACTTATGATTAACATACATGCTGGCTGAGTCTCATCATTTGTCGTGCTATTTTCCAAGGGAAGTTTGTCACTAAGCCTGAGTCGGCCCCTCTGCAATATGTCTCTTGTCTGCATACCCAGCCATCCTGAACATCCAATCAAGTCCTTGTTCGAAATCACTGAAGCCTTTAGTATGATCATCAAGATTATCAAGTCCATGACCGACGATCCATCGAAGACCTCTGGGTAGTGCAGTCGTACACTCATATTACACTCCTACCCAAGTTTTGAAGATTTTGAGGTTGTTTCTCGAGCTCTGAAGGTCTCATCTCCATCCATCAGGCCGAATCAGCTTTTGGAAGATGGATACTCTATATGTATATCTTTCTGATTTTGAGATGTAGCTCCGATGTGTATTGTTCGTGGCTATTCTTTATAGTTATTTGACATGGATCTATAGTGTATTTGATTGGTATCCATGGTTCTATTTTATCCCGAGCATGGGTATGCCCGCCTCGGTGAGATATTTTTTATTTTGTAGATGGCACCTCCTGGTTCTCGATCCTTGGGCTTAATTGTTTGGCACATCAGTAAAGATTGGTAATGTATTTCGACCATCAGATGCTCTTCTGACCTCACACATTAGGGGGCATCTGTTATAACCGTAAATTGCACCACACATGATTACCTGGAATCAAGCCAACTCATATCCTTTCTTTGCCAAAAATAGTGCTGAACAACTCTCTGAAAATCCTCTTGTATAAAGGCCCACACGTCCTAACCCATTACTACATGCATGTACACGCTAGCTGACCCAAAACAACCCGCATGGACCGACAAAAGCATGGAAAAAGGAAAGTTGTCGACGGAACAAAATGCTATGGGTGAGTTAACTGAAACTCCTCGCCATGCATGGACGAGGGTTTGTCCAAATACCTATCTCCTTATAGCCTATAAAAGAAGGGGTAGGGGTACCATTTGAAGGAGGAAAAATATAGCAAAGAAACTCTGCCCATTTACGTATTCCCATCGTCCCAACCCTTTAGCTTTTCCCTATTCCAAAGGAGATTTAAAGCAAAGCAGTTGGAGGACAGAAGAAGAGGAGCCCAGGATCAGGTTCAAGGAGCAATGGCTGGTCTCAAATTTTGTAAGTTGACTCATTCAAAGTAATAAAGAAAGTGCTTTTCTCATCCCAATTCATGAACTTTTTATTGTTTGATTAGTTTATGTTTGGATTTCTAACCTGTTAGTGTATAAGTAGTATGCATGCATAGTTGTTGCTTGTCTTGGATGCAGGTCAACTTTGGAAGGAGTATTGCGAACAAGGAATCAAGCACAATAGAGGATCGACATCAAATGTCGGGAACGAGGTAGGTTGATCTCTCCATGAATTTACTAAGAAAATGGGATTTAAATCTAGGGATGAAGGTAGACAGTATTTTCTATTCGGTCATATCTGCATGCAAAGTCTGAACTCTATTTGCTAGTCCGTAGGGTGTTTTTTCCAACAACAACTCAACAGGTCAGTAGGGTCAAAAACAATAGTTCCCGAGTTATCTTTCTCAACATCACCCAAGGAAAAAAATAATTCTTTCCTCTGTGAGGGGAAACTTTGGAGGACTTATAGGGAAGACATCATACATGGATTTTGCGCCAGATCCTCCATGATGGAGTAGTTCTAAGTAGCTCTTGCATTCAGATTGTGAAAATCCTTCTTAAACACACCTTTAGGTATGTGAGTCAAATTTTCTCCCATAGTATTCTAAATTTGAAGAGGAGGCGATGGGTTGGAGGCTTCTTTTCCCTTCTCAACATATTCTTCCATTCCATAATTATGAGCCCTGGTATGAATATGAGCATCTAATCTCATCATGTATACATTTGCGGCTCCATTATTAGTGTTAACTGTGGGGGCTCCCTAATTTCCCCCAGACACATTTGTGGATGAGGAAGCTTGAGCCATGTTTTTACCTTGTCGGAAAGGGTTAGTTAAAAAAACATGTTTCTACTCTGCCAAAATATTTTGGACTTCCTCAAGCCGAGGGCATTGGTGAGTCATGTGATCATCTGTGCAAATCTTACATTAAAAATGAACCTTCTTCTTTTCATTTTTCCCTCGCTAGAATTATTAGAAACCTTTTTATCCCCCTTACCCTTATTTACTTTGGCCTTTATTTTTCCCTCAGGTTTTTGGTTACTCTTGGGATTCCTATACTGCACAATGTGTACTTCCGACGTTTGTGTTACGGGGGCAGCCGAACCAAAATTTTGGTTGGCCATAGTCTGTTGAATCAATAATTGTTGCGACTGGTTAGTCAAATGATATGTGGGATTACTTTGTGCTGAGCCTACTATACCATCGGCATGAGGCATAGAATTCTCTTTGGTTTTGTCAAAATTTGATTGTGGTGCATCTGGGAAAATCTCGTACTACATACTAGATTGAGAGTAAATCAATTCCAGTTGTTGGGTTTTCATAATTGCCTCTTCTTTGGAGAATAGTCTGGAAGTCATGACATATTTGGAGACACAAGGAACCAAGGACTTGAGGAACCACTTGAGAAAAAATGTTATAGGGGAATTTACTTTGATCAATCTCTTTCAATGATGTCATTCTCAGATGTGATTGGAGATATTCACAGATTTTGTTTTCTCGAAGTTGGATAGCAACTCGGTGATGACATTGTATCTCATCAGTAAATGGAAATGGTTTAAGATCCCTGTAATGGATTTCCAATACCTTGAGAGGATAAGGCTCATGTCATCACTCCCTATGATGGAGTGAATCTTTTCATAGGGTTAGGTTGATTAAGGAAGGAGTTTCCCTCTGATGAAAATGCACATGATGAGAAATAATTTTTTCTGAAAGCACCAAACAAAGAGAAAGGAATAGACCCAACTGGAGACATATATAACTAAGACCCATGACTCCCTCCACTAAACAAAATGGAACTTGTATTAAGCCCAAATGGTTGTTGGAAGGCACCTCTGAAGGATATGAACCCCACCGTAAGGGATAACATTAAATGGAGCATTGGTGCCCGTGAAGGATCCTTACAAGGGAGCACTAGAACTCCCTTCCCCAAGACCAATAGTCTATAGAGTAGAGTAAGTTTAATTCGAGATTATATCAAAACCCGACATCCCGTATGTGAACATAGTGCTGAACACATTATGTTAAATAAGAACATTGGTCATATTTGTTGTGGAGATCATGCCACTTCCATAATTTGTAGGTGTCTGGTTAGCAGTAGTCCTTATGGGTGGAAGTGGAGGAGGTGGTACAACCCCCCCTCTGCTTGAGGATGATATGGGAGTATGAGGAATCCTAGTAGAATTTATGTTATTCTCTTCCATATCCAATCGTCTAAAAAAATGACGTTTAGGAGAAGTCACCTCAGGAGGGACTACCTGAACAAGGATTGGTGTTGAAAGATCAGTGATCAGAGGGTTTGTGGGCATGAAGCCTTCAACTTCGAGGTAAGAAACGTTAGTTTCCTCCAGTACAGGAAAGTATTCTATAGGATCAGGCTTGAGTACAATTTATTATGGCCTGATACCTTTAAAATAACCCCCTTGATCTAGCCTTTTCCTTAGTGGTGGCAGAGGTGTCTCCAAAGTAACTATTGGTAGGCCCTGAAGCCTACGCAAACAAAAAATTTGTTGATCTTCCACCTTGTGAAATGATCAATTGAAACTCTAAGGTCAGGCTAATGAGAAACATATAGCACATGCTAAAAGTTCCTAAAGGAAAATTAGGAAATCAACTGAATGGAAGGAAGAACAATGACGCCAATCAACACTAAGTACCATGAAAACACCCTCAGGGTATACTCTAAAAAGTGAAATCCGACGTATTCCCTAGGTACTATGGTATACCCTTTGTTTCACCCGTTTAAGTCCATAAAAACAATAAACTAAATTTCCATCTCTCATTCAATCACTAGGCAGGTACAATCAATAGTTAGACTGATCGTAATGAGCAGGATAGAAGTTTCCAAAGCCTTTCAAGGGTAATGAAGGAAAATGGTGCATAAGAAAATTGAGGATCCTGAATCAATTCAAGGTCCACAAATATCCATAGTCAAATGTAGTAAAAAAATATCCCAAGAATTTCCCTCAATATATGATCCCACTATGCTTCATTCAACTTTGGAGGGGTTATCTCCTCTACCTTTCCTCATGCGACCTCATGTTTATCCCTTGTGTTAGAGGGGGGTCTCAGATAACTCTTACTAAAATGAAATTTTACAATCCCTATCATAGACTCTTGTGTTTATTTAAGTGGCCTTGAAGTGTTTCCTCTCCACACCTAATTCAAGGGCACAGACCCTAAGCCACTGCTTAAAAGAAGGGATTCACTAGAATCCACAGGAGGACCTAAATCTCACAAGTTAACGTTTAACCTTGACAATAAACAAAAGGGATAAAGAAACAAAAATATTATTTACAAATTACAAGATAATTTGAGCCTTGAACCTAGCCAAACAAAGTCAACAGAGACCCTAGAGAACTCAAGAAGACCTGAGAAGCCACGATCTTGCTAACAGAAAAGAAAAGTCTTTTGAAAAAATATTCCAGAACACAGAGACGCGTGTTGTACATAGATACCCTAAATATGTATGTGGTTGTGTATAATTCAAAACACATATGTATGCACATTGTATAGAGAATAGGGCACGTACACCTCTGCAAATTTTCAAAAAGGAAAAGGTTTGGACATACAAATTGGGAAAGAGAAGCTTGTAGGCACTTGGAAGGTGACGAGAGAATCAGCCTGACTTAGAACACTCAGAAAACTCAAAAACAAACTCAAAATAAAATCAAACTAATATCTCCCACTAAGACCCTAGAGAGACTCCCCAGTGAAGTCACCAAATCTGCTATGGGGAAAATCCCCCTAAACTGGGTCTAAGGCTTAGGCAGAGAGATAACTCCCTTAAAAGGATGAATGATCTCTAATCTACCCCAAAACAATATAGACTAAGTTATAAGAGAGAGGGAAGAGAAGTTTCAGAAGAGTATCTTGAATCCTTCCTGTTGGCACATATTTTTGATAAAATGGGTTTTTCCTTTAGGAAATAACCCCTTGGCGAAAAAACGCAGAAGAGGGGTGCTCGCATGACCCACTTTATGTTTTTATCCTAATTTTTTGGGTGATTTGATGGTTTGGCACATTGTACTAAGGAGCATTCATATCGAAGAATTTGAGCATGGCCCACTCATATTTATGGTCCATAGCCAATATCGGACCCCCCTCGACCTTCTACCTTTAATAGGGGGGGGTTTGAGAAGGTGATTTTCTAGCGTGGGGCCCCCACTATCATGTCACCTCCCTAGTAACTCGGATGTCCCCCACTCATTACCACTTGCCACCTACCCCCCCTCCCAACTAACTTCCTTACCACCTTCCCATATCGCCCGCGATCTCGCTGACACCTGTCCTCCACTCACCCGACCACACACCTGTCTTCCACTCACCCGACCACACACCTATCCCTTCCCCACTGTAGTTTCTTCCCCTCTCACCTTTGAACATCTGTCTTCCCTTGACACTCCATGTCACTTCTGCTGCCATTGTCATTGACCCCCTAAAATATCACACCCTTTTTCCTCCACATCCTCTCCCCTCTCCACATCACCCATATGCATTTACACCTCAACACTTGCATATTGGCACCCACGCTTTCCCAGTCACCACTCCTCCCACCGCATCATTCCACCTGGTCGCCAATCATTCATTGTATCCTGCAATCCTACATCGATCATCTCTCCAACTCCCCATCGTTAGCATCCATGTCTGCCTGCCAGTGTTCCCGACAAACGTTCAATGAAGATCCAAATGGCAGAGGTTCAGAGTGCGACCAACACGTTTTCCAGGTGCAGAGTTGAGTCAGGCACGTCCTGATCACAATGCAGTTAGTTAATGAAAAATAATGAGGTTGTTGAGACATATTCTCCTTCCATAAATGGAAATCCAGAAAGGACTGGCATATTTGAGTTTGTATCTGATAGAGAACTACATGCACAGTCTGACAGAGAAGGTTCAGACAAAAGAGCTTGCGTCTAACAAAAGACTGCATGCATAGTCTACAGAAAAAGGTGTAGAAGTCAAGCCTTGAATGCATGACTCGATCACTCCTCTGGTGGTTTTAGTTACTCCTAATTATATGTAGGCATTTTTGATATTTTTTTATGGTCGATGGTTGAGCAATGCTCCTGCATTGTAAAGTTTTGATGAAGCTCTGGTTCTTTGGTTATGTAGCTTGATTTGAGACTTCTTGTTTAATGAAAGTCAACTTTCTTCTTCGTCTTATTTTCCTATGATACTGAAGTTTCCATGTTTGAATGATTCAAGTGGATTTTTATAACTGCATTGTGATGGATGTTTGATTACAGTCCTGTTATACCATTCTTTAGTTTCCTGAAAGTTTGAATTCAAACAGGATCTTGTGTTTGAAGTTTTTCCTCCTTAGGTTGCTGGAAGGCCTGATATCCATAAAATACCTCTACATTCTCCTCATCAGTTCTTCCTCCTATTTTCCTTTAGTACAACTTACTGACTAAAGTTGATCAAGACCTCAATTTCTTGTGCATGTTGGTCCAGTGTTATGAGTTAAAACGATATTATCTTGAGACTGCATCCATTTGACCTCTTTAAAATTATTCATTATGAAATATAAACTGATGGGTACTGGGCTTACCTTCAATGCAATCTGGAGGTGACTTATGCTTTAACATTTCTGGCATCGTTTTCAAGGAAAGAATTGCATAAATTTCCCTAGGATTGAATGAAAAATATTATTGATTCTAAAGGTGCATCATAACTCAGTACATCAAATATTGCATCTTGCACTTGGTGACTCCACTGTTTCAGTTGTGGCTCTGAAAGGAAGACACACGAGGTCTACTCCACAACTTCCTATAGCAGCACCTGACGCTGACCCAGAGAAAATTATCAGAAAATAAAAGACCAGTCAATAAGGTACTTCAACTGTTGTACCAGGTATTTCTGGTAATTTTCATGATCCTTCTTTAGAAACTCCAATATATGCTTCTCATTCTCCTGTTATACCACATGTTGGAGTTTCAAGAACTTTAAATTTTAGGATTTTTCTTGTTAATTTCTTCTCTCCTAGTCTTGCTTTGGAGGGATAAATATTTGACACTCATGTTTCCCCTGAGGTTGTACTATGGTTTAAACCCAGAACCTCAGAAGATTTTCCCACTTCGGGCTTTACCAGTCCTCCTCCTATTAGAGTTGTTGCATTTACAGAAGGGGAAGCCTCTGTTCCCTCAAGCCCTATGGCCTCTTCTCCAAATCCTCAGTTGTTCCTCTTTCCCCTAGAAACACAACCCCACTCTCACATGTCCAAGCTCCATCCCCTCCTGATTCTCCTCTAGTTCACATCCTAATGGCAGGTGATAATCCCCCTAGAAACATAATGGATGCCATAGTGGCTGCTAGATATGCCCCTCTTGTCTTGCCTCAGCCTATGAATTCTCTCCCAGCTGGTGGCTACCTTAAGAAGTTTCCCAAGCTCACGGGTGAGGGAGACATAACTGCAGAGGAGAACCTTGCAACCTCTTACAGTTATGCAGATAATTATGTCATTGTGAACGAAGATGTATGGATGATGATTTTTGTTCATTGAATTGATGGAGAGTTAGGAAATGGTTTAGGGCCTTGGATACTGGATCTATCGATGGGATTGAAGCCCTAGATTATGCATTCTTTAGACATTAGGGGGATAAAATGTATTTCCTTTACTATATTACATAGTTTGGATCACTTAAGAAAAAATAAGGGGAATTTATTTCTGACTTCTCAAAGAGGTTTAATGAAACGTACAACAAGATTCCTGCTAAGATTAAACCTACAAAAACCTCTTCCAAAATTACTTATTCTAGTGCTTTTGACCCTGATTTCTTCCTCCTATTAAGAGAAAGAAGAGCCACTTCCTTGTCTCATATGCAATATGCAATATGCAACCCTGGAAGTGGAGTCCAATATATTTCCAGTTTACAAGCTCAGGAGTAAGGCTGATGGAGAAATAAAAAAGGGTAGGTCTGAGGCTTCGACCTCTGGTTCCTCTCTTGTCCCCCGTCAAATGGATGAAGTAACCAAGTTACTAAAATCACTTTTTGCTAGAATGGAAATGTTGGAATTGGAAGGAAAGAAGAACTACAAAAATCCCCCTAATGCTGAAATTAGGGGTAACTCCAGAAGACCAAATAACACCCCCCAGATTATCCAATGAGATCAAAGAGGCAGGGATAGGGATGATCAAAGGATTCAATCCCCTCTCCAAAATAACCTTATTACTGATGAAGAAGGAGAGGAAGAGGAGGTTTATCCTGAAATCCATTGTCTCAGAGACACCTCCTCATTTCCCCATTTAACTCAATCTGCATACAAGGAGTCTCTCATGGACAACCAACTAAATGAAAGAGTACGGGGGAGGAAACCAGAAACAACCCAAATAAATATAACCTCAGATCTAAAAATAAAGAGGGGAAGTATGACATTCCTGATCATCCTACCAGAGAAGAAAATCCTGCTAAAGATGTAACTGTCAGCAGCAAAGAAAAGAAGGCACACAACCCCCCATCAGTGGTTAAAATCCCTGTCCTAGAGGTAAGAGAAATTTTGAAGCCCCCCTCCTCTTTTAACTTTTAACATGAAATTCAAAAAGTTAGAATCCATGTACCCTTTCAGACATGGTCAAGCATGAGGACTTCAAAAGGTGCCTCTCTAAACTGTTGTAGTCTAAGCCTTCATCTCATTCCACAAACTCAATCAATCTCCAAGATGAAAATCATGTTGTCATACCGGGACCTTTGGTAGAATATAGAGATGAATCATCCCCTCACTTTTATACATCATTGAAAATACATGATAAGGTGTTGCATAACTGTTTGATGGACCCAAGGGAATCTCGTAATCTCATGCCCAAAACTGTCATGGATGAACTTGGATTAGAAATCACAAAGACTTACCATGAATTTTATTCTTTTGACTCTAGGAAGGTGCAATGTATTGGATTCATCAAAGATCTAGTTGTGACCTTGTTTCAACCGCCCATGAAAAGTGTGGTCATGGATATCATGGTGGTTGATGTTCCCCCCAATTTTGGCATGATCTTGTCAAGATCTTGGATAAAAATACTTTGGGTAACCTTGCAGATGGACCTCACCTATGCTACCATTCCTGTGTTTGGGGGGGAGCATAGAAGACTTTACAAGGAAGCTCAGTTAGCCTACATTATTAGTGATGAAGAAAACCCCACCAACCATCCTATTTTTTCACTTGACAATTATTTGGGATCCAATTTATTGCAGCTCACTGATGCTCTTGAACCTCCTCTTGAAATCAGAAAGTAGTCCATTACTTTTTGTAAAGACTCTCCTCCAATCACCTATGTTTGGAAGATGTTCTTTAATGTAGCCTCTTCTATGGAGGGTGTTGGTGCTGGAGTGGTCTTTGTTTCACCTTCTCAAGAGACTATATCTTTGTCCTATAAGTTAGAATTTAAAACTACCAATAATGTGGCAGCGGATGAGGCTCTTGTTTTGGGTTTGAGGGTTGAAAAATACATGGGGATTGAAGAGATATTAGTGTTTGGGGATGTTGAATTAATTGACCATCAGGCCAAAAATATTTATTAAGATAAGCACCCTAGGATAAGATCTTATAGAAACGAAGTGTGGGACCTAGTTGACAGTTTTTTCTTAGATTTCAAAATTTCATTTATTCCAAGAGAAGAGAATACCATGGTTGACTCTTTGGTTGTTTCAGCAAGTAATTTCATAGTCCCTTTGCCACCTAAAATCAAGTATGAGGTAGAAGTGAAATATAGACCCTCTATACCTGACAATGCCAATAATTTGAAAGTGTTTGAGGATGATATTGAGATAAATAGATTCCTTGAGACTGTTGAAGAGTTTCTGCATTACATATTGATCAAGATCACGATTCTAAAAGTAATTCTCATGCTGATGTTTTTCTAAACAAAATTGTTAATCATCATATCGTTCAGTTTCCTAGCAATCATATTCCAAAGGGACTAGTTCCTTTGGAAATAATTTTTGACAAGGATGATGTGGAAGTAAAGGGTAAAGTTTCAACTGATGATGTTGATGTAGCTGAGTGTAATATTGGCACATAGAAGGATCCAAAATTTGTCAAGTTGGCAAGTAGCTTGTCAAGGGAACAAAGAGATGAATATATTGAACTGTTAAGAGAATTTGCTGATGTGTTTTCCTAGACATATGAATATCTCAGAACATACGACACAACTGTCATTGAACATAGGATCCCATTGAAGGAAAAGGCCAAACCATTTAGGTAGAAATTGAGACAAATAAATCCTATGTTGCCATCTATCATGGAGAAAGAGGTTAACAAAATTTTGGATGCCCAAATTATCATTCCTTTGAGGTATTCTGAATGGGTAGCCAACCTGGTCCTAGTAAGAAAGAAAAATGGAGAAATCGGACTTTCTGTCGATTTCAGGAACCTGAACAAAAGCTCTAAGAAGGATAACTACCCCTTGCCAAAGATGGAACACATATTACAGAGGGTGATAGGTGCATCTAGGATGTCCATGATTGATGGAATTTCTAGCTACAATCAGATCTTTGTCTTTTCTGAAGACAAAGAAAAGACAACATTCACTACTCCTTGGGGTACATTCATGTATGCTAAGATTCCCTTTGGATTGATGAACGAAGGAGAAACCTTCCAGTGAGCTATGGACATCGCCTTCATCGAAGAAAAAGATAAATTTGTAGTCATCTATCTGGATGACATTACAGTTTTATCCAGGTCTGATAAAGAGCATTGTTATCATCTGAGAAATTTATTCTTGAAATGCAGAAGGTTTGGTCTCTCCCTAAATCCTAGTAAGTATTTATTTTCCATTCAGCAGGGGAAAATGTTGGGGCACATTGTGTCAGCTGAAGGGGTAAAATTGATCCAAATAGAGTGGAGGCCATCCAGTCCTTGTCGCCTCCTAGATCCAGGAAAGAGCTTCAGTCTTTCTTGGGTAAAATCAACTTTCTGAGAAGGTTTGTTTCTAATTTTGTTGAACTGGTTAAATACATTAGAGCCATGCTCAAGAAGGGAAATGAAGTGAAATGGACTGTCGAGTCCAGATATTATTTCAACCAAATAAAGAGGGTGTTGACTGAAGCACCTGTGCTCATGAGCCCAAACTACTCGAAGAATTTCCTGATTTTTTCCTTTGCTTCATATGACACAGTAGCATGTTTTTTATCATAGAAGAATGATGAAGGGTTAGAGCAGCCTATTGCCTTTTTCAGCAGGGCATTGAGAGATGCTGTGATAAAATATGACATCATGGAAAAATAGGACTATACTTTGGTTAAATCCCTCAAAGATTCCAGGGTCTATGTTCTGCATTAAAGAGTAATTGCAGATGTCCCTTTAGCTTCTGTGAAGGAGATTCTCATTCATCCTGACATAGATGGAAGAAGGAGCAAGTAGATTGTCGAAATCCTTGAATTTGATCTTGAAATAAAGCCCACCAAATTAATTAAAGGCCAAGGTTTAGCTAGGCTGCTAGATGAATCTAATTGCAAATATTTGGGGGTTAATTTCATCAACATCTACTCAGAAAATCAGAAAACTCAGTTATCTGATATAGGTCCTCAAGTCAATCCTCCATTGGCAAAAAAAAATTGTTACAAAGACATTATATTTTTTCTACAAAAGGTGCAGCCTCCTGATGGTATGGAGAAGAACAAGGTAAGAGATTTAAATATTAAATCAATTAAATATTGTCTTATTGATCAAGTCTTGTATTGGAAAGACCCTATGGGAGTGATGTTGATATGTTTAGACCCAAAGGAGGCCCAAAAGATTATGTTTTATTTTCATGGTAGTTTATGTGGGGGACATCACTTCTGGAGAACGACGACTTATAACATTCTCAGGGATGGATATTTCTGGCCTAGTCTATTAACCAATGTATGTGAAAAGATCAGGGCTTGTGTTAAGTGTAAAAAATTCTTTGGAAAGCAGCAGCTCAAGTATTTTCCATTGAAGCCTATGGTAGCTTCAGGACCCTTTCAACAGTGGGTCCTAGATTTTATTGGGGAAATTCATCCTGCTTCAAGTGGTCAACACAGGGGGATATTGACTACCACTGATTAATTTACCAAGTGGATAGAATCCATCCCCACAATGAGTGCTTCCCACAAGGTGGTCATTGGTTTTCTTGAGTATATTATGGCAAGATTTGGTTGTCCAAGTAGAATTGTCACTAATAATGTTGTATCTTTCAAGGCTAAACCATTGATCTAGTTCTGTGAGCAATTTGGAATCACATTGATTCACTCTACTCCTTACTACCCCCAAGGGAATGGACAAGAGGAATATTCTAACAAGATACTTATACAGATCATCAAAATATTGCTAGAGGATAATAAGAAAGCATGGGATTCAAAGCTCAAATTTTCTTTGTGGCCTGATAAAGTGAGAACAAAGAGGTCTTTTGGTGTCTCTCCTTTTCAGCTTGTGTATGGAGTTGAGGCCATTTTTCCTTCTCACCTTTCCTTGTCTGTGGAAAAATTCTTCCAATACCGCCAAGGGGAACCTGATGATATGATAAAAAGAATACAACAACTGATAGAAGTGTAGTAGACTAGGGAATGGTTACTGGACAAAGCACATGACCATCAACATAAAATCAAGCAGGCCTTTGACAAGAAGGTAAGAAAAGAAGATTTCCAGCTGGGAAATGTAGTACTCAAATGGGGTGCACCCAAGTAGGAAAAAGGAAATCACACTAAGTTAGAATCCTTGTGGATTGGGCCCTTCAAAATATCTGATATATTTTCAAATAATACTTACAGGTTGCAGAATTTGGAGGGAGCTAAATTTTTTGGTGGCCCCGTAAATGGGCATTTTCTAAAAACGTTTTTGCTTGAGCCATGAGTACATTTTTCATGCCATTGTAAATATCATTCTTATTTTGTTTTAATAGCTAACCCCATAGCCCTAATATCAGGCACTGAATCTATTGAGGTTCTTAGAGCCTCGCAGGGAGGTCTCCATCCCCCATGGAGCCTAATGTTGGCACATATTTTTGATAAAATGGGTTTTTCCTTTAGGAAATAACCCCTTGGAGAAAAAACGTAGAAGAGGGGTGCTCGCGCGACCCACTTTATGTTTTTATCCTAATTTTTTGGGCAATTTGATGGTTTGGCGTGTTGTGCTAAGGAGAATTCATATCTAAGTGGCTAAGAATGGTGCGCTCATATCTATGGTCCACATCCAATATTAGACCCCCCTCAACCTTCTACCTTTAGTGGGGGGGTCCGAGAAGGTGGTTTTCTAGTGTGATCCCCCCACTATTGTGTCACCTCATTAGTAACTCAGACCCCCCACCCCACCCGCTCATTACGGCTTACCACCTATCCCCACCCTCTGAGATAACCACCTTATCGCATTCCCATACCGCCCGCGCTCCCACTGACACCTGTCCTCCACTCACCTGGCCACACGCCTATCCCTTCCACGCTGTATTTTCTTCCCCTCTCACCTCCTGACATCTGTCTTCCACTCACACTTCATGTCACTTCCACTTCCATTGTCGTTGACCCCCTGACCTATCACACCCCTTTTCCTCCACGTCTTCTCCCTTCGCCACATAACCCCTGTGCCTTTACACCTCAGATCTTGCGTACTGGTGCCCACGCATTCCCTTTCACCTCTCCACCCACTGCTTTATTCCACCTAGTTGCCGATAATTTGTTGTAGCTTGCGCCGATCATCTCACCCGCTCCCCATCGTCAATGTCCATGTATGCCTACCATTTTTCTCGACAAATGTCTAGTTAAGATTCAAGTGGTAGAGGTTTAGAGTGTGACCAACAGGTTTTCCAGGTGCAGATTTGACTCAGGCTCATCCTGATCCCGATGTAGGTAGTTAATGAAAAAGAACAAGGTGGTTGAGACATCATCTCCTTCCATAAATTGAAACCTAGAAAGGACTGGGAGATTTGATCTCGTGTTCGACAGATAACTGCATCCACAGTCTAATAGAGAAGGTTTAGATGAAAGAGCTCACGTATGACAAAAGACTGCATGCACAGTCTGCAAAAAAAGGCAGAGAAGTCAAGACTTGAATGAGTGACTCGATCACTCCTCTGGTGGTTGTAGTCACTCCTTAGTATATGTAGGCATTTTTGATATTTTTTTATGGTCGATGGTTGAGAAAGGCTCCTGCATTGTAAATTTTTTATGAAGCTCTGGTTCTCTGGTTATGTATCTTGATTTGAGACTTCTTGTTTAATGAAAGCCAACTTTCTTCTTTGTATTATTCACCTCTGATACTGAAGTGTCCATGTTTGAATGATTCAAGTGGATTTTTATAACTTCATTGTGATGGATGTTTGATTACAGTCCTATTATAACGTTCTTTAGTTTCCTGAAACTTTGAATTCAAAGAGGATCTTGTGTTTGAAGTTTTTCCTCCTTAGGCTGCTGGAAGACCTGATGTTCATAGTAGACCTCTAGATTCAACTCATAATTTCTTCCTCCTATTCACCTTTACTACAACTTACTGACTGAAGTTGATCAAAAACTCAATTTCTTTCTCATGTTGGTCCAATTTTCTGAGTTAAAACGATATTAGATTGAGTCTGCGTCCATTTGACCTCTTTAAAATTATTCATTGTAACATATAAACTAACGGGTACTGGGATTACTTTAAACACAATTTGGAAGTGACTTCTAGTGATAACACTTTTAGTTTATGTAGAGATCTTCCAGTTTTTGTTGCCTCTTAGATAACAGAGCTCCGAACAAATATGACCTGTAACAGACCAATAACACAACACAACAACATATACAATATCTATTATTCACGTATATACGTGGGTGGATTAGAATGTACGTGGGTGGATTAGTATGTACATGGGTGGATTAGAATGTACATGGGTGGATTATAATGTACGTGGGTGGATTAGTATGTACGTGGGTGGATTAGAATGTAGCATGCATATGTACGTGGGATGATAGTGCAACATGGAATGTACATTATCCAAAAAATTGTTTTTTGAAAGAAACCTTAGCAGTATGATTTGGAAAAGGATGCAAATGGATGACCAATGTCTTGGATGAATAGATGTGGCATTTTTGGACTATAACACAAGGGATTCTCTTTCTTCAAAAAATCGATAGTGAAATATTGGTTTAGTTATATTATTTATCTGAGGTTGAGAGAATGACTTGATGAGACTTCATTTCCCATCTTCACCCTGGTGGCACCATAGCTTGGCTAAGGGGTGGCCTATTATAGAAATATTAATACAATAAAGCCTATAGTTGGGTGGAAAATCACCCTACCTCAGTTAGTTGTCGGGTCTGCCATATTAAATTAGATAAGTTGTTCATCCATGTTATGGAAATTATTTTTATGTTTTCTTTATGAAATTTCCAGTCTTGTGAAGGAGAAAATAAGTGTTTCAATTTATGTTTTTGAGGTTCTTGTATTTCCTATGTGTTTCAAAAAACTTACCCAGTTCTTGCTATCTTTACTTTATTTGGTATAGGCATGATGGTTGTAACTTGTAAATATTGGACATTGTTGATACTATGGTTGTATTTCCAAACTTGATACTTCATTAATGAATGATAAATTTCAACCTATTGGAATTTATAGTTGTTAGAGATGATTTTTTAGTTTGAGAATCTATAATTGTGCCCACGATTTTCTTTACCATTTATGGAAAAATAATTCATCCTCTAAGATCTTTGAGGTGATTAATTCTACTTACAGTGCATTTGGGTGTCCAACATTTATGTTTTTTTATATATTGATTAGTATCTATACTAATGCTAGAATGGTCCATGAATCATATCAAATATTTCATAGAGTGGGGAGGCATGGACTAATGCCTTATTCAAGGTTGTGTAGTATCCTTATTTGATCAAATTCGGGCTTCTCAAGATAAATTTTATAAATGGGTTCCCTAGAATCTGCATTTTTTATACATTAGTTCCTTCAAAATATCATTTTCCCATCCATTTTTGGGATGTTATAATGGAAATATATGTTGGTGTATTGGGTTCGTATTATTGGATTCATGGCCAATTCACCTAGGTTGAGCATTTGAAATTTAAAATCATAGAATGCATCCATGAAGGAGGAGCTGTGTGAATTAAGTATTGAGGATTTTCACTTTGTCTTAATTCTTTGAAGGCCATTGGATGCACGGTAGTAATTATTGGAACACAAGAAGTACTTGAAAAGTGAGCTCATAGTTGATGTCCTTGGTTCATATCTTAAATTATCAAGATTCAACTGCTAGTAGACCTAAGTTTGTAGATAACACCAATGCTTGTAGAGATAGTTGTTGAAAATAAGTATGTGGAAAAGCTCATGAATCAATGTTGATGCTAGATATTAAAAATGTAAAAAAAAATGATATTGGATATAGAAAAGTCTTGCGAGTAGTGGTTGTTATGTCAACTATATAATTTTTTGTCAATCTGAACTCTCTATAGATTTGTAAACCCGTGTCCTTCTCATACACATTTGGCTTTGATATTCATGGGCCTTGACCAATTTTTGGAGATCCTTGGTCGGGTTTGACCTATTTTGGGACTTCGACAGGTTGTCGAAGATGAAGCGCAAGTCGAAGCGGAGATTACTAGATCTTGACCCCTTGTTTAGGGATTTTTGGTTTTGGGCTTATGTAGTGGGTATGGGGATGTCGACCCATGGGTTTACCCATGGTCATGCCTTTTTTTAATGTATAAATAGAAATCTAGGCGATGTAAGTAAGGGGTGTGGTGTGGTGTGATGCTAGGTGCTAAGGGAAAGTAAGGCCAAGGTACTAAGTGAAAATATTTGTGAATCCTTAGTGCATTCTATGTGTTAAGAACTTGCAAAACTAAGTGAAAGTGATTGTAAGAAGATTGTGTATAGACAGTAAGAAGGCTTTGTGCTATAACCTAGCTCAGGGAAGGAGGATATGGCTGAGTACGCGCAGATCTCATGTCCTATGCGGAGTGGGTTCTGAGGCTTTGTGCATGTAGATGATTGACTGAAGATAATAAAGAGAAGAAGAGTTGGTGGACGTAGCCCTAGGATGGGGGTGAACCACATATATCCTATGTTATGGTTTCTTTGTGCATTGTGATTGTTTATTGTTCATATGGTTAATTATTAGTGTACTAATGTATGCTTAGATAAACATGATATGATAGCTCAGTTCTTAATGATGTGAATAAGATGCTAGATCTGATTTGTGTTGATATGCTTAGTGCTTGAATATATTATATCTGAGTGAATACTACATTGATCTGTAATTAGGGTTTGTCTGTGAAGTAAGTATAGTTTAAATAGTAATGAACTATAACTGCTAAGTTCTATGTTAAAGTGCTATAATGACAGACCCGTGTCCCAGCTAAGGTTGCAAACGCTAGAGTCCTTCAACCACCCTTGCCTCTACCTCGTGTGAGACTTCATTTGCTTTGCAGGTGTTGCTGAAAGGGATGATAGTTAGGGTTTTCTCGGTGTGTTGTTGAAGCATTTAACCCTGGGTCTACCCCTGTGCCAACAAATGGTTCCGTTGACGGGACCTAAAACTATGATTGTTGGGAACTGAGGAAAAGAAAGAAATCTTTGTGCGTATATCTATTGCTTGAATTGCGAAGCTCTGTGCTAAGAAAGGAGGCAGATCTAAATAAAAGAGGTAATATCTGAATGCCTTGTTCTCTGATAGAGGTAAGAACAGTGAAAATGTTTAAGATTTGAAAGATTTGTGCTCTAAGAAAAGTAAGATAAGTGGAAATGTTTGTTTCAAAAGTATGGATCTAGGTATGTTTGATAAAATTTTGTCCTAGGGCACAGTTATAAGAAATAATATTTGATATGAATAGATCAAATGGAAATAATGAAAGGTATGTTATTCCTATGCATAGAAAGAATGTTTGGACTAACAAATGGATGCAGGATCCTAGAAAGAATGTTTTGCAGGTTAGTTACTGTGATCCTAGTGCACAGTACAGGAAAGTTTGAGGATCATTTAAGAGAAAGAGAGGATTAAATCTTTGTTACATTTGTAGAAGACCGAGCCATGTTGCTAAGGATTTCCCTGATAGAAGACCTAGTTCTCTTTGTTGTAAAGATATGGATCATGAAGTTTTGGATTTCCCTAGAATGATTGCTAAGCTTGAAAGAATGAATATGAGATCCGAAAACCTGAGGAAGGCCAAGAAACTAAGACCATGGTATAACCCCAGAAAGAATCAGAGACTGTATTAATACGAATGAAAGAAACCTTGAATGATCACAAAAATATCAACTTGTCAAAGATCTTCAAAGAAAAATCTCTTATAGAAGCAAGAATAGGAGACTTCGACATAGAATGTGTTCTAGATGAGGAAACACGGGTGAATGTCATGACAGAAAATACTTGGGAAATTTTGGGAAGGCCTTCTATCATTCCTTCATTAGGAGGAATAGGATTCTTTAGAGGAAAACCGATAACCCTATGTGGAAGACTTACCCAAACCTCTATGCACGCTCATGGAACTTCCACACGGTAAGAATTTAAGGTTGTTAAGTTCGTTGAGAACAATGCCCCATTCACTATGTTATTAGGAAAAAACTAGATTGAGAGAGATCAGATCCGGAGAAAAGAAGAAGAGGCCCTAGAACAAAAAAAAAAAGAATTAAAATATTTCATGACTAGGAGAATAACACGCTTGATAGAAGATCAAGAGGACAAATCAAAGAAAATTAGGACCAGAGACCGGGTTGTCGAAGTTGAAAAAACACAGGAAGACTTGAAGAACCTATCCATACAGGAAAGTAGAGAACCTACACTAGACATAAAATAAGTATCACCTTTGAACCCTATGACAGAATCTCATCAACGCAAAGTTACTATGTTGAGTACAGATAAGAATCGGAATGGAAAGAGGAATACCAAGACGCAGATCATAGGGAAGAAAGATAGAAATCTCAGTAAAAAGAGAGAAAAGCTAGAAAAGTTGCAGGAGGTTCCGAAGGAGACTTTGCAAAAGGTAGGTTTGCAAAACTGGAACTTCGTTGGGACATCAGAACAACATCAAGTGGCACTTCTCCATGGAAAATCGATATGACCGTTGTAAGCATTATAACCGTTAGACCAACACCCCGAACAGTTAGAAAAATAGTTATGGCCAAAAATATCACCATCGGGTCATTGGGACCACGCCGTAATAGACATAACTGCATTGATGAAGGATTCTCACCTGTTGGAGAGATCTGTTCCACCGCTGCCTACTTATTTTGTTGACTGTTGCACCAAGAATAATTTTGCAAATTGTATCCGTGCCAACAAGAGAACTCATTGTTTTTGTGTTGTGTTTACTAAGACTCTGCCACTTGTTGAATGTTTATTCATCAACCTGAGTATCTGATATCGAGCATGTATGTCAGATGAACACAGCACTGCTGCAAAGTGTGTAGAAGAAGTCTTAATCGATCTAATGGCCAAAAAAGTAATGTCCGCGGTGATTCAAGCTTCATCGACGAGAGTAGTGCAAGCCTCTATGTCGAATGCTCGTCGATATGAACCATCCCGAGCCATAGACGAGAAAAGAACCAAGCATCGAGATGACTTGGCAAATGCGAAGTTCATCCCGTCTATCTTGCCCATATACATCCCGCCCCTAGATGGCACGGTGAGTCGTGACACTGTCTCCAGGGACTTCAATTACACCCTGGTTACTACGTACCTCCTGAAAGGGATACGTACAGTTTGAACTCGGCTAGACAAGATCCTGACATTAAAATTCAATGACTTCAACCTAGGGGATCGAAGAAAACCACAACATGCTCACCTCTCACAGGTACTTGACTAGGATGAAGGGGAAGAACTCAAGGATAACCCCTCATCCATGGAATCTGAACCTCACATAGTCCACTATCCTAAACGTAATGAAGATACTGCATTTTGGAAGGCACCATGAAGTTAACATATGAGTTAAGCTTATGCTATCGTGCTACCATGGAGGCTATCTATGTCTAGACAGACGCATCACCATTGACCTAATGTTGATCCATAGGATCACTGTGTTGAGCATGTAGGGACCAGAACCACAAGACTTCTACCCAGGGAAGGCTGCAGATCGCACCCTGACACAAAGGATTAAGGATACTTATGGCGATGTAGAAAAGGGGACACGAGGCTACAAGGTAGCCTCCATCCAGAATGGCATAGTGCACTTGGCCTACCAACTGATCGCAGGAATTCTAGTAAGCAAGAACGGACCTACGCAGGTCACAGGGTTCATTGTTGACCTCGCTAGAAAATATGTAGAAGGACTACAAATGAATTGGGCAAAGTACTTATTCAACTAGTTAGAAATGGATTGTCACAAAGCTCAGGACCAGGGCTATGAGTTCCACTTTAGCTGGCTCCTGATCCTCATCATTTTTACATCTTGGTAGATGCCAGAAGGTGCGACCCTCCCCAACATTGAGTAGTTCGAGCCACTCACTGCAAAGTTCACTACGCTCTGGTATTCGAGCGATATGGGAAAACAATGGTAGTTGTTGGGACTCAGAAATGTCTTATTTTCATCCACCTTTCCCTTCACTATTCCTTACATTTCATCGCCCCATTAAACCTTCATCATACCATTTTCATAAATACATTTGGGTTTCACGTCATTATTTTCCACTTTATTCATTTTAGTATTAAAAGTGAATTTATGATTAAATATTAGAAAATATACATGTTTTCATATATATCTCAATTATGTGTGAGCTTTGTAATGTGTA
>SNQJ01S0158544.1:9368-28766 GCA_010110895.2 Picea sitchensis
GAAGAAGAAGAAGAACAAGAACCATCTCAAGATGAAAATGTAGAAGCAATTTCATTTGAAGAGTTGACTCCCACGATATCATGTAATGCATTGACTAGAATTAGCACTCCTCAAACCCTCAAGATCGAAGGATACATCAAAAAGAAAAACGTAATAGTCCTAATTGATTCTGGCAGTACTCATAATTTCATTCACTATAAATTAGCCAAAGCTCTCAATTGCTTTGTATATCCAGCTCCAGAGTTTCAAGTAATGATTGCAGATGGAGGAACTATCAATTGCTCAGGAGAATTCAATAAGATCAATCTTACTATGGGGGAATATGTAATGAATAGTCCAATGATTGCTATACCCATGGGTGGTGCTGATTTTGTACTAGGTAAGGTTTGGGTCCATTACCCAAACCTTTGTGCTACCAGAATTCACTACCAGAGTTTTCTTCAAGGCTTGACATCAATGAAAAGCAACCAAAATAATCAACAATATCCCCCTTTGTCATTGATGGAAACACTTTGATGCAACATTTAATTCATATGACTCGTGCTCCCCATGTGACCATCTCTCCCCCGGAAACCATGCATATGTGATCTTTCTCTAAGCATTTACCTTTGCATATGATAAATCTCTCCCCTTTGTCCTCAATGGAAAAGGTATATTTCCATCCGGGGTTGCTCCCCCTGACTGAAATCTTCCTAAAATTGATCTCCCAACCTAAACTATCCTCTTTATGGTGTTTCCTCCTGTAAATATAAGACATATAAGATAAGCATTCAAAAGCATTCATTTTGGAGTATAAATTACTACGAGTCTCTAGTGAAGATACTCAAAGGCTTCCCTTGGAAGCGATTTTGTAAATTTGTCTACCACTTGTTCTTTTGTTCTCGCATATTCAACTATGATGTTATTTTCTACAACCTATTCCCATAGAAAGTGATACTCTATTGGAATGTACTTCATCTTGGAGTGCATCACCGAGTTCTTTGAGATACGGATGCTTCTTGTATTATCACAATAGATTGGAATGGGCTCATCATACTCAAACTATATATATGTTAGAGTTTGTTTCATCCATAAAACCTTTGTACGACATGTTGTTGTTGAAATATACTCTACTTCGACTGTAGATAAAGATATTGATGATTGTTTCTTTCTTATCCAAGATACTAAACACTCACCCAATAAGAATGTTTCTCCACTAGTGCTTCGTCGGTCATTAATGTAACCTGCCCAATCTTCACCTGTGTAGGCAATAAGTGATAGATCCTTTCCTTTTGGATACCATAATCCAAAATATTTTTTTCCTTTGAGATATCTGAAAATCCTTTTCACTGCTAAGACATGTGATTCCTTTGGTGTTGCTTGAAATCATGCTACTTGTTCAACTGCCTGCATTACATCTGGTTTGGATGATGTCACATATAGTAAGCTACCAATCATTGACCTGTATTGCCTTTGGTCTGTAGACTTTGAATCATCATTTTTTCTCAACTTGCAACTGGTTTGCATAGGAGTGGTAACTAGTTTTTAATCTTCCATTCTGAACTTCTTTATCATTTCTCTGATATAATTAGTTTGAGAAATAAGAATTCCTTGGTTTATTTGACATATTAGAAGACCCAAAAAGAAGGATAGTTCTCCAAGTAATGACATTTCAAATTCATTCTATATATCCTTTGCAAATTGCTGGCTTAACCTGTCATCATTACTTCCAAAAATAATCTGATCAACATAAACTTCAATTAATAAAATACTATCTTGAGTTACGTTGATGTAGAGGTTGTTGTCTGCACTTCCTTTTATGAAACCTGTCTACTATAGAATTTTATCTAGTCTATATTACCATGCTATAGGAGTCTGTTCTAGACCATACAAGGTCTTCTTCAATTTGCACATGTAATTTGCATTTTTTGACAACTGAAATCCTTCTGGTTGTTCAATGTAGACTTCTTCTTCAAGTTCCCCATTAAGAAAAGATGATTTCACGTCGATCTAATACGCTTTAATATTCTTAGATCATGCATAATATAAGAGAAATCATATTGCTTCCATTCTGACAACTGAGGAAAATGTCTCTTCAAAGTCGATTCCTTCAACCTGTGCGTATCCTTTACGTACCAATCTAGCTTTGTTCCTTGTAGCATGTCCATCTTCATTCAATTTATTTCTGAAAACCCACTTTGTGACAATCACATTCTTATTCTTTGGTCTTGGAACCAATTCCCAAGTTTCTTTCTTTTGTATTTGATCCAATTCCTCATCCATGGCCTTATTCCAGAGTTCATCCTTGTTGGCCTCTTCAAAACTGTTTGGTTCAATCGTAGATAAGAGTGCTAGGTGCATTTTTTCTAGTGAATGGATTCTTCTTCTAGTCTCAACTCCTACATCCTTGTTTCTGATAATCTGATCTAAAGGATGATTCTTTTGTATTCGTTTTCTAGGTTTCTTTGGAGGCACTTTCTGGAATTTCTCTTCTACTTTTGTCTAATCTTCTTCATCTTCCTCTTCTACTTCTTCTTCATCTTTTGCTCCTTCTTCGTAAAGTTGTTCCAATGATTCATTTTTTTCTTCCTTTGATTCTCATCCACCTGTTTCATCAATTGCTACATTGATTCTTTCCACAACTTTGTTCAATCTCAGATTGTAACACTTTTATGCTTTCCTTGTACTTGAGTAACCAACAAGTACTCCTTTGTCCACAAGAGAGTCAAACTTTCCCATTCTACCATCTTCTCTTTTGATGTAGCATTTTCTTCCAAATACTCAGAAGTGCTTCACATTTGCTAGTCTTCCTTTCCATAGCTCGCAAGGAGTTTTGTTATTGTTGTTTCTGAGCGTTACTCTATTTTGAAAGTGAACTATTGTATGCACTGCATGTGTCCAAAAAATATCTATCAATTTGGAATCCATTAGCATTGTTTGAGCCATTTCCTGTGTAATTAACATCCATAATGTTCCTTTGTATATGAACCACTCTCTGAACCAAACTATGAATCCATGCTCTCGTCCACTGTCATATATCTATCCCAACCTGCTAAGTGTTCTTACAAATCCATCTCTATCCATACTGTCCAAGAATCTACTGCACAACTGTCCATAATGGTGACCCATTTATTACTATACTATCATGATGTCCTCACCACTACAGCTATCAAATTGTACTTCTGCTAACTGACTGCTCTAGATCTTTCTACTCAAACTTGACAAGCATCTCAAATGATGGTTCTTTGGTCTATCACAACTATCACATAGACTCCCCATATTTAATATTCATGTTACCTGGGAGTCTCTAAGCTAGATGGCTCAGAACAATTCATGCTCTCATGTGTATTCATCATCATCTTCATTGGTATATTCATCATCTCTTCGAGCTCTGACTTCTTTCTTTCTGTAAGTGGATTCATATTTCACTACAATGCCTAAAAGTAGAATCTATTGAACCTGTTCCTTATTTACCTGTCCTTATTTTATTTCAATTATTTTCCAAACCTTTTTGTATCTGACATCTTTCTTTTTCTATGTAGAATTTTATTCATCTCATTTTATTTCCAATCTTGCAATCTCTGGGACTTGGTCTTTTTTCACTTGTTCTTCGTGTTTTCTTATCCATAATTTCTTATATCTTATATCAATGTTCTCTTTCATGGAAGTATCAATCATGCTTCTACAATCACTAGCTATGTGTGCATAGTTATGACATTTGTAACATTCAATGTTGTGTGGGGCCACATAGGCATTTCTTTTATAATCTCTGCAATATGAAACCTTATGTCCAAAATTAGTACAATAAAAACAATGACCATAAAAGAAATTTGCATACCTGGGAGTGAATGATCTTCTTTGTGGTGTAGTCCTTCTAAATTTGTGCCTTGAATGATCGTGATCATGATTGAACCTTCTTTCTGGCTTGAACATAGATGGTCTTCTTGAAGATGTATCTTCAATAGTTTTCTTAGATTCTGGTTGACCATGATTCCTTCCTTTGAGTACTTCTGCATAACTCTTTCTATTTTCTTCATTCTTCTTTTCTAGCAACCTAGAGTGCTTATCTTCATTCTTTATGAATGATGTGGATGTTTCTGTCTCTTCAACGTTCTTGTTGGGCTTGACAATTTTACTTCTCAATGTGACAACTTCTTCTTCAATCTTCTCAACCTCTTCTTCTTTATTCATTATCTGAGACTTCATCACTTCTTCTGTTCTTTTCGCTTCTTCAAGCTAGATTTTTAATGTGATTATTTCTTCTTCAAGTCCATTTTCTTCTTGAACAAGCTCTACCTCAAGCTAGTTTAGATCATTAGTTATTTCCTTAAGATGACCTGTCAATATCTTCTCTTTAATTTCTACTTCTTCCTTATGTGCTGCTATGTTGGCTTCCAAATACTGCTTTTGATATTCAATACTTTTTTTGATCTTTCTGGCTTCTTCTAGTTGAGTTCTTAAGTTCTCGATGACCTATTGGGCTTCTTCAAAAATGTGAACACTTTCATTTTGTTTCATAATTTTTTTCTTGAGTGACTTATTTTCTTCTCTTTCTTTTCTTAGTTCATCTAAAGAACTAATCAATTATGCTTCAAAATTGTCTTCTTTTTCAATTAGTTTTTCTTTCTAACTTCCTTCATGTCATTCTATTTCAAGATGTCTGTGTTTTTCACAATTAAATAAAAACAACATAGCTCTATTGATTATGTACTCTTCATCTTTTGAATCTGTTTGACATGGTGAACATATTTCTTCCTTATTTGTACCTGCATCTTCTTTGGCATTTTATGATTCTACGATGGGTGAAGAATATATGTCATGTAACTTATCCCAAAGTTCTTTGGATGATGAACATTTACCAACCTTTTCTCTTACCGGATAAGGTAATCCTTCCTAGATGAAATCCATTGCTATTTTGTTATTCTTCTTCAATTCCTTCTTGGTTGCAGTATTTTCCCTTTTTGAAATATCATATCCTGTAATGACTGATAGCCAAATATAATGCCCATGCGCCTATAAAATACTTTCATTCTTCTACTCCATATCTCATACTTTAACCCATTCTGACCATTAAACAATGGTACTCCATTCTCAGAATAATCCATGATCTCCTTCCAGTGGTTAAATTGATTTATGAAGGAACCCGCTTTGATACCAATCGTTAGATTACTGAGAGGGGGGATGAATCAGTAATAGAGAAATTTAATCATTTTTAACCATAAAATGCAAGTGTTATATCAATGTAGCATTATCATCCAATATTTTCAGAGTAAATAAAAAATGAACAAATGAACAATCATACACATACATAGTACACCAGTGTTTTTATGTGGAAACCCAAAGCGAGAGAAAACAATAGAATGATTTTTCTTACATGTCTTTAAGAATTATATTCATTGGAAGCACCAACTTCCTTTGTTTTCTAGATGCAACTTGAAGGAGGCTCAAACCCCCTAGTTTCTCAAGCTACAACCTGAGGGAGGCTCCAACTCCCAAATTTTATGGCTACAACCAGAAGGAGGATACAACCCCCTATGTTATTTGGCTACAACTGGAAGGTGGCTACAACCACCTTTCCTTGCCCCATCCAACTTCCCTATCATAGAAGTAGAATGATGGAACCACTGTCACACTATCACTATGAGATATACTATTGTAATCCTGTACCAATCAACGTGCACCAAACAACATGTAAAATCCTGTACCAAACAACATGTAATAAAATTGTACCATTAAAAAGTGTATCAACCATGCACCAAATTATACCTAAACCTGTACCATAAATGAATGCATAAAAAGTGCACCAAATATGTACCAATCATGCATCAAATACACATAAAATACGACTCATCAAGATGTATCAACATCATCAACTATACACCTCATGTATGTGCCAACTCATCAACTACTTGTCTCAACCATGTAACCAACATGTACCTCAACCAAAATCCCTCATCAATTTCATCATCCAAATCTGATTCGTAACTTTGTAATAGACCTGGTGTATATGATCGCATACTTTTAACTCTGTAATGGACCTGGATGCATTGCTGGGATCGCCTCTGGATGATGAATTCCTTTAGCTGGGTTCGACCATAATGGAACTAGCGTTGGAGAAGGAGGAGTCAAGGGGTTTTCATTTCTAGCAGCTGAATGAAAGGTTGAAGGGAGCCTTGACCCAACTTAGTCATTAGAGTTCACTAGTTTCTAAGGATGATTTAAAGGATTTTCTAATTGTTGAGAAACTACTCCAATTTGCCTTGTATTCGTGTTAATGCGTCGAAGTGAAATTGCAAGTTCCTAATTGTGTCGTAGTTCTTGATGATGAAGTTGAGCCTACAGATTCACCAATTCCTCTCGCAACCCTTGGTTTTCTCATTTAAATTCTAGTTGTATAGAGTCTGTGCGTTCCTCCACTAGTCTGACATCCACGCACAGTGAGCAGAACTGCTCCTAAAGTTCCTCTGAGACATGCATCAGGCAAGATCAAGGAGCTCTAGATCTTCTCCACATGTTGGTGGAGTGGCAAAGGATCGGGCTAGTCTGAAAAATGATGTTGAATTGAAGAAAGCAAACAAGATAAGAAGGATAAGAAATTAGGTCGAGTTGCCAGCGAAGCACCCTGTGTTTCAATGTATTGGAATTGAAAGCAAGCAGGAAGAGACATAATTGCTAGGGAGGAAGAAACAACGTACACTTGATGGAACAAGGTACCAAAACCACCCATGAGCCGACTGGAGTTCCCACAGGGATGAGCGAGGGAGGTGACGCCATGGGAATAAGGTAGGTTGTCATAGGGTACGAGTGAAGTGTCGTGATATTAATAGGAAGGAAAAGAGGCCGAGGGGGTGACACGATAGGAAGGGAGGGGGACACATGGTCTAGAGGAGGGAGATTGTAATAATCCTCCTCGTTACGACGACAAACCTCTTATTATCAAGTGCAATTTTTTTTATTTTTTTTTTGTGTGCATGTGTACAAGGGTAACAAGATATTATACTCTGCACTGCCACATGATGACTAATCATGACACATGCAACTGCAATATCAACATAAAGGTCTAAGATGCACATCAACATCTGCCAGCGATGAACAACAATCAACCGACAAAATAATAAGACTGACTACCTACCCGTCCTACCCTGCAATGGTTAGGACCTCCAAGACACATAAGAAATGGTCAAGCCTAGGTTCCCATCGATTTTAACCATTTAAGTTCTCATAGCTGGCGACTGTTCTGAGGAACATGGAGGTGTCTACATCCCGCTCGACACAATCCAGACCAAACTAAATATACTAAATCAACAAACATCAAGGACGATTGTTGCATGATAAAGTTATATGAATCAACACACATTATAAGAATTTCACGGTGCAAGAGAATTTGATTACGAAATCCATCATGAAATGACATAAGTGGGAGCGAAATGAAAACAACCTTATTTAAATCAAGAAGAAAAGGTAGTCATCTACTTTACTTCAAGGCGCAGAATTAATCATTCAATAATTCAACTTTAGCTAACATTTCTAGATGAAGTGACTACACACATGCTCATCATGCCTATCATGGTGCCACATAAATAATCCGCTATGATTAATCCACCCATTACGCAATATAAAAAGAAACCAATTGAGAAATAGGAATTACATGAAGAATAGCAGGAAACACAAGGGCATAATTAAATTTTTGAATTGTCGTAAACTCTTTAAATAGGATTAGTATCTTGTTAAGATCAAGCTCATTTAAGTCAGGCATCACTTATCAAGTGATTCAATGCATGTAACAAGTACCACTCCTATGTAGCTCACTATGTAACATAAAGAAATGAATCGTCTTACTCAAGTGTTAAATTAAGAATTTAATACCAATTCCATATCCACATGTTTAATAAAAAATATATATATTTTTCAAGGTAATCATAAAGGATCAAACTTAAAGAGCAATTAATGGAAGTAAGGGCTGCTTTATTCATCTATTAAAGGATTAAGGGATCAATACCTTTTAACAACACAAGACTTCAAGGCTAAATTACAACCCTATACCAAGGTATCATAAGGTAAGGGATTTAATTATAAAAAGAATAAGGAAGGATCCAATCACTAACAACATATTATCATATTGTACCTGGCTTTAAAGGACATCACAATTCATATATTAACACATAAAATTAAACTTCTCATTATATCATCCTATGCTAAAAGAGTTGTGGACATTTATAACATTTAAGGGATAAGGCAAGTGTTGTGGAACCACTCCATCCATAACAAGAAACTAACTAAGTCGTAAATCTGCTAACCAAGGCAACCAAATTAAACTGGAATACTAATATTAAATAAATAAGCAAGAAGTGAACTCAAGCAACTACCACCAAGCATCTGTCCCAACAATAAATCAACATTTGCAACATCAAGTTAATCAAGGTATGAAGACTACCTTTCTTAATCAATGGAGATTCACTTTATTTAAAACCATTCATTGATTATAAAACCAGCGACTAATAAAATATCAGTAAATCAATCGATGGCAAGGAAATATCAATCAATTCACCCCAAGGATTTAAACTATGATCAATTATAGGGTTTTCCAGCATCAATGCAAAATCTTCGCTGTCAGTAAAGTGAGGAAAGGGAAAGCGTGTGTAACCGGCCACGAATATAAAGAAATTTCGAGTCCCCTATAGGAAACTTCGCCACGCGTCGAAAGGAACAGACAACTGAATCAATGGCGAATTTTCTAGAAAAAGAGATACCCCAGGAATAAAAATGCGCAGAGGTATTAACTGAATCATGACGCGCAGAGGTATTAACTAAATCATGAAGGTGAAAAGGTATTAATTGAATAAAAATGCGCAGAGGTATTAACTGAATCATGAAGGTGAAAAGGTGAAACTGTGGTTAATGACTGTAATATTTATTACTGCATGGTTGGGGTCCTTAAATGATTTTGTCCTTAAAATATAAACGCATACTATACAATGATGGTGGTGTTCAATTATTTGCATCAGTTGTCATCAGACAGTGGCCACTCACGCGATGAAGTTGACATTGAATTTCTGGGAAACCTATTGGGATAGCCTTATGATCTGCAAACACATATTTTCATAAATGGCTCTAGACAAGGAGAAGAGAGGATCAACGTGTGGTTTGATCCCACGATGGAATTCCATAACTACTCAATTCCTTGGAATCAAAAAAAGATCTTGTACAGTGCATTGTTTAACAGTCATCTAAAAATTCATAATAATAGTCGTAATTCTATCTTTTATTTCTGTTACTTCTCAGCTCATATGTACTTCAGGGTATTGTGAACAGGTTTTTCGTTGATTCTGTTTGCATTAGGGTTTTCAAGAACAACGAAGTTGCGGTTATCCCATATCTAAAGAGCCAACCTATGAGGATCCTGTGCAGCCTTTGGAATGGGGATTAGTGGGCTATCGAAGGAGGTAAAAAGAAAAATAGATTGGACTAAAGCTCCATTTACATCCACATACGAGGGCCTTGGATTAGATTCATGTGATGCAAATTCTGCAAACCCTGACCCACCATGTTCAAGTCCCACAACTGATAGTTGGTGGAATTGGCCGGAGTGNAGCAGAACTTGAGAATCTCCCTTGCACAATCGGTGATTAATGTAGGGCATCATGCCAATAACATAAAATTGACAAAGGACAAGCAATCACTGGTCAACAAGAATGCAAGCACAGGGCTAAACATTCTCTACTAAGTTAGGGTTTAGTTATTATCAATAGAGAACGCCTGGGTGATTTACCCAACAAGCTAAAACACAGCCAAGTGCAACTTGCTGTGACAGTAAGAGGAAATGCAAGGATGGATTCTTCATCAAAAGCAATCTTAGGGACAACATTGTACAGTGATCATATAATGCAATCGTTGAAGTCATACACAATTTTCTCTTTCATCCAATACTCGATTACATTAGCCGAGTTAAAATTTTAAATTAGTTACACAATTTAATCGCCGAACTATTAAAACCAGTCAACCAATCAAGAACTAAACATAGATTAAAGATAAATATTTTTCTATCCAATACACATGCAGATTTAAATCGTAAATCCTATGAAATTCTATCATTCAAGCAAGAAGCGTACCGTTGCTTGTTCACCCGCATTGAATGGTGTCCTGCGCCGCATGCAACTCTCGCTTGCCGACCGTCGAGACCTCACCGGTACCTCCCAGCCAACGCTAGGGGTACTCTGCTTCCCCCTTAGCCCCCCAAGCCACAAAGGGGCCACAAACTATCCAGATGGTACGTCTAGCTTCCAGCTCGCCTCGCAAGTTCGAGCTACCACTCCTCTCCGAGCTGGGAAAACCCAACTCCCCACAAGTAATCATTCAAGTCATTAATTCGGCAGCGTAATGTTACGCTAATAGTTGATCCCCTTGTTCCTTCTCTTCCCTTTCTTTTATAGAGTTTTAGAACTTCCATCTTTCCCTAAATCTCATTTACTTTAAGTTTTAATAAAAATCTTCTAAAAACTCTCCTTCATACAAGTGTCATCCATCCCCCACATTTCTCCATTAACTAATTTCTTTAATTTATTAAATTGTCTTATTTCCCTCACCCACCTAGAGTTACTCCTATTTTTACTCCTAGGTGTGCCTAGATTCCCTTACAGGTTTTAAATACTTTCCCTAAAACGAAGTTGCTAATTTAGTTCAATTTGGAAGGTTTTTAATTGCAGATTCTTTACCTAGTTGACCTCGCTTTTTACCACAAGTTCCCCTCTTTCCCTTTTTAAGTTACCTCCATTCCCTAGCTTCCTAAATGTTATAATTTCCTTCTTTCCCCTTTTTATTAGAGCTAAAAACGACAGTTGCAATTTAACCCCTTTTTCCCTTTTATTATTAATTCAACATCTTTTTAAACTATCAAAAATTAAAAATAATTAAATTCTTCTTTATATTTTATATCCACAGCTTTTAATTAATTTCTTACTCTCTTCATTTACCCGAAAAATTTATGAAGACCAAAATTATTACTTAAAGGGATTTTTTATTTTAAATTTTACTATTTTAAGTTTTTAGAGATGTTTTCTCAAGGGTAGACAAAATTTTACCCCTAGCAAAGTTTCAGACTTAGGACTTAGATTCTGAACTGGGCGACATTTAATTATGGAAGTTGTTTTAAAATTTATTAATGTGTTGTTTGTCTTAGGGCCATCTAGGTTCCTTCCTTTATCATCATCAACGCGACGTGCCCTTTAGGATGCACTACGTGCTCCAAGGGTGCCACTCACCTCTTTTGTTTCTTTTGCACGACGTGCCCTTAAGGACGCACCACATGCTCCAAGGGTGCCACTCGCCCTTTTTTTTCTTTTGCACGACCTTCCCTTCAGGATGCACCACGTGCTCCAAGGGTGCCACTCATTTTTTGACTAATTGGTAGACATCAATAACCCCTGGAGTCAACACTCCGCTAGGTGAAATTGTGGGAGACTAAGGGCTTCTAAGGAATAAGGCCCCCACCTTATTGCGCGCCCCTTAGAATCATCACGAGTGACTGTCACAGTCTGCCCTCGCAACATCGTGGGTCCTCTCAAACTAGGTAATCGTTAGCCTACAGTTCAAGCCAGGGCGGGAGTGCTAGTAGGTTGTGGAAGGGTTGTTGTCCACACCTCTCCCTCAACCTCTCCGGTAGTCATGTGTGGCCCCTTTACTCCATATGTGAGTTTGGTCAACAATTTATCGTCAGCCTGCATCATCAACAATCGTGTCATAACATGTCCACATTATATCATCTAATCAAATGTACTAAAATCATAGTTAAACAATTAAACCCCAATAGCACACTCCCTGACTTGATCCAGAGTCCAAGGGGTTCCGTCGATGCCTTTGCATCCTCAAAGTCCAAAACCCTGCACACTTAGTAAAATCGAGTCAATAGCACCTGTCTATGTCAATGCAGTAAAACATCATGTCATCTACCATAACACATCATAATCAAGGACAAATGTTTTAATATCATAATAGTCTGGATCACTTGTGAGCAAGTGTCCTCAAAGAATAAGTTTTCTCAGTGTGCCAGAGCAGGATGTTACATACACCCCCTCTTGGTCTAAACTTCATCCTAAAGTTTCGTAGTATAAATGCCAAAAAAGTGTATCACAGTATCATAAGTATATCTATCAAACAAAAATTGAAACTGTTGGCGCATATCATATGCGTCCTCCTAGGTCGCCGAGTGCGGACTATAATTGTCCCACTGGACCTTGACCTGATCTACCATTCGACGTCATAACTGTCGAATGCGATGATCTAAGATACGGACCAGCTCAGTCGTGAGTGCTCCCTCGTCCGATACCTGCAAGGAACTCATGTCAATCACATGTGTAGGATCACTAATGTAATGTCTCAAAATAGATACATGAAAAACATTGTGTATATGCCTCAAAGAATCATGCAAGGCTAGTCGATAGGCCACGGGCCCCTTTCTCTCCACAATATCGAAAGGTCCACGAACCTAGGAGAGATTTTATCTCCCTTCCCAAACTTGATCGAACTCTTATGCGGTTTAACCCACAAGAAGACTCGATCGCTGACCTCATAACTACGGTCAACTCGGTGCACATCGGCATAACTCTTTTGTTGATCCTACACTTCTTTAATCCTTTGTCTTATGGTTTGCATTTTATATTCCATTTCTTGGATCGCTTCTGGTCCCACCAGGACCCTATCCTCAAGACGATCCCAGCTCAAGTTCATCTAACACGATCGCCCATAAAGAAACTCGAAAGGTGCCATATTAATGGTGCTCTGGTAACTGTTGTTGTAAGCAAACTCTACTAGTGGCAAGAATTCTTCCCAACACTTTTGTTGATCCATCACATACATGCGCAACATGTCCTCAAAGGTTTGGTTTGTTCGTTCAGTCTGTCCATCAGTCTCTGGGTGATACACAGTACTAAAGTTAAGTTGGGTTCCCAAGGCCTCTTGGAAAATCATCCAAAATCGTCCAGTAAACACTGATCCTCGATTGGATATAATATTTTTAGGCACGCCATGCAGCCTCACAATCTCACTGATGAAAACTCTAACTATGTCAGGTGCCTGATATGTCGTACGCACAGGAATAAAGCGAGCACTCTTTGTCAAAGTTTCTACTACTACTAAAATCGAGTCATGTCTCATGGCCGTCAGTGGCAATCCAACAATAAAATCCATCAAAATAACCTCCCATTTCGATTTTGGGATGGCATGTGGTTGAAGTAATCCTGCTGGGTGTCTATGTTCAGCCTTTACTTGCTAACACTCTAGTCATCTGGCCACATAGTTGACTATGTCGGCCTTCATTCCCTTCCAGAAGAATAAGGGTTTAAGGTCTGCCCTCATCTTCGTGACCCCCAGGTGAGCCATGTAAACTGCTTTATGAGCCTCGCTCAGGATCAACCTCCTCAACTCGCCATTTGGCGATATTTAAATATGACTTTTAAACCTCAACAACCCATCACTATCAAATAAAAATCCCTCATATCATGGTACCATCATTGTGTTTTGTCCGATAAAACCCTTGACCTCTTTGTACCACTCATCGTCATGTTGTAAAGTGAGAATCTTCTCACGTAGATTCGTCTGAAGAGGCATCACTGAAAAGATGTGTGGTCTTCGACTCAAAGCATCCACCACTTGGTTCACTGTTCCCTTTATGTAAGTAATCTCAAAGTCGTACTCGCTAAGCAATTCCGGCCAATGTCGTTGTCGCGCATTCAGGTCACTTTGCGTAAAAATGTGTTGTAGTCCACAATGATTAGTCTTTAGTTCAAATTTACATCCAACAAGGTAGTGTCTCCAAACCTTTAATGCATATACGATGGCTAATAACTCTGAATCATGCATCAGGTAGTTCTCCTCATGCCTTCTCAGTTTCCTCGAAATGTAAGCAATCACTCATCTGTATTGCATCAAGACTTCGCCTAAACCTTACTTGGATGCATCTGTGCATACCAAGAAGTCTGTGTCCATGTCAAGGACCTTCAGTATTAGCACTGTCATCGACAACTCTTTAAGCCTTCAAAATTCTTTTGCGCGTTTCTCGGTCCAAACAAACTTCTTCTTTTTCTTCTGCAATTCCGTGATCGGATTTGCTATCTTCAAGAATCCCTCGACAAACCATCGATAGTATCCTACTAAACCCAGAAAGCTACGCACTTCCGTGAAATTCGTCGGCACAGGCCATTCCATAATAGCCTTGACCTTGGCTGGATCCATGTCGATACCTTCGCCAGAGATGACATGCCCTAAGTAGTGAATCCTCGATTGATAAAAAGAGCATTTGGACAATTTCCCATACAATTTGTGCTCTCGCAGACATTGTAGTACCAAGCACAAGTGCTCTCCATGCTCCTCCGTCGTCCAAGAGTAAATCAAGATATCATCAATGAACACTTGGATGAACTTGTCCAAGTACTCGTAGAACACCCTGTTCATTAAACTCATAAATACTCCTGGGGCGTTTGTCAGTCCAAACGGTAAAAAAGTAAACTCGTAATGTCCAAATCTCGTCTTAAAGGCTGTCTTAGGGACGTCATCCTCCTTGATGCGCAACTGGTGATACCCTGATCGCAAATCAATTTATGGAGAACACCATCACACCCTTCATTTGATCGAACAAATCATCAATTCTCGGCAAGGGATACTGATTCTTGATCGTGGCCTTGTTCAGTTGATGGTAGTCGATGGAAAGCCTCCATGATCTGTCCTTATTTCGTATGAAAATAACCAGTGCACCCCATGGTGACACACTAGGACGTATCAGTCCCAGGTCCAACAACTCCTTCAGTTGCATTTTCAGCTCTTGTAACTCTGGGTTGACATTCGATAAGGCGTTCTTGCTATTGGTTCAGTCCCCGGTTTTAGGTCTATGGAAAAATCCAATTCCCTCTCTGACGGCATCCCAGGTAACTCCTCCGAAAACACGTCCGCAAACTCTCTCACCATCGGAAGGTGTTCTAGACCTTCCGCTACTCCCTTCTCGTTTAACGCAAGGATCGCATAAAGTTGGCACCCCTTACACATACTCTTCCGTAACTTTAAGGAAGAGACAAACCTCAGGGAAACTCCCTGGTTCCATCCTACAATCACACGTCTCTGTCCCTCATCATCGACCAAGCTCAACCATTTTGTCTTACAGTTGAGTATCACCTCATGTGATTCCAACCAATCCATGCCAATCATGACATCATAAGATCCTATGATCGTGATGTATAGGTTGGCCCTTGTGACAAACTCTCCCAGGTTAAGGGCACAACCCATAACCTTTCCTCCAACCTTCTGTTTGGCTCCCGAAGCCATCTCTACGAAGCTAAACTTGTCCTGTTCGACTACCTTTACCTTAATCCTTTTTAGTGTTGCACCAGAAATGAAACTCTCGATAGCAACGGGATCTATCAAAATACTAAGGGTCTGGTCAGTGATAGTACCTTCCATATCGAACACAGTCGAATGATGCTCTTCCTGGTGGTTATTCACCCCTGCATGAATTCGATGGGCCTTGCCCATATCTCCCATGGTAGTGGGTCCTGCTGATCCAGAGGCTCGGGTCCTCTCCACAGGACAGTCGCGCTGGTAGTGTGGCTCCCCACACGTCCAACACCCCTTCTTCGGCCTGGTAGTCCTGGTACCCGAAGTAGAAGGTGACAACCCACCGGCCTGGAACCCTAGTCTATTTTGTTGAATAGGCCTAAAATGCTACTACTGTGGGCCACACTGCTGCTGATGCTGTGGTCCTCGATAAGGTGTTTTCTGCTAAGGCAACAATCGTCGGGGTGTAGTGAAAGTCGATCCCCTTTGGAAGCCATGATATTTTGGCGTATGTCTCGCTGGTGTCTGGTGCTGCTGTGTTCCAGATGAAACCTGCCCTGCTAGTCTCACTGGAGTACTGGTCTGACCCCCACTGATAAGCTCCTCCTCTGCTATGAGTGCCTTCTGGACGACATCGTGCAAGGTTTGGGGCATCAAAATCCTAACCTTTGCATGCAGGCTTTCGTTAAGGCCAAACACGAACCGATTGATCTTAAGTTTCTCTGTGTTAAGGTGCAGAGCATACTAGAGTAGCTCCATAAAACAGGCCTCGTACTCGGGCACCGTACGACCTCCCTGTCATAAGGCATTGAACTCATTGAGTTGACACTCAATGAATTCCTCTGAAAGGTTCCTCTCTCAGAACCGTTCCTTGAATAGTTCCCATGACATGTCTTCGACGACCATGTTCAGCTGTGGTAGGAGCATCTTCCACCATAGAAGAGCGCTCTCCTTTAGTTGGAAGACTGCCATGCAGACCTTCATGTTGGAGGTATAATCATGAAGTGTGAAGCACATCGCCATGTTCTCCAACCATTCCTCGGCGGCTGCGCCATTTGGGGCACCAAAGAACTCGAGAAATTTGACCTTCTCGAGTTTGTGGTGAATACTACCAGTACCGACCGGAGCACGCAGTGGAAACTCAATGGGTGCCGACGCTCTGGCCTCATCTCTGTCCAAATGGCTAATCAATGCCTTAGACATGCGCTAAAAATATCTCATCATCCAGTCTACATCACCAACTGATATCTTCTCCTGTCCGAGAACTTGCTTGTCTCCCTGGGGGTTAGACCCCTCAGGTGTGGATGCTACTGGAGGCGTCGTGCCTCCTCCCCTAGCACCCCATCATCTGCCTCCACAACATCCTCTAACCGTGATTACCTGCATGAACACGAGTCAACTCAATTAGCAATAGTATAATCAAATCATAACAACGAAAGATGTAGCGGTCCCAAGTCGCGGGTTGAACCCACTCTGATACCATATGTAACGATCCTCCTTGTTACGATGACAAACCTCTTATATCAAGTGATTTTTTTTTAATTTTTTTTTGTGTGTGCATGTGTACAAGGGTAACAAGATATTATACTTTGTGTTGCCACATGATGACTAATCATGACGCATGCAAGTGCGATATCAACATAAAGGTCTAAGACGCACATCAACATCTGCGAGCGATGAACAACAATCAACCGACAAAATAATAAGACTGACTACCTACCCATCCTACCCTACAATGGTTAGGACCTCCAAGACACATAAGAAATCCTCAAACCCAGGTTCCCATCAATTTTAACCCTTTAAGGTCTCAGGGCTGGTGACTGTTCTGAGGAACATGGAGGTGTCTACATCCCACCCGACACAATCCAGACCAAACTAAATATACTAAATCAACAAACATCAAGGACGATTGTTGCGCTATAAAGTTCTATGAATCAACACACATTATAAGAATTCCACGGTGCAAGATAATTTGATTACGAAATCCATCATGAAACGACATAAGTGCAAGCCAAATGAAAACAACCTTATTTAAATCAAGAAGCAAGGGTAGTCATCTACTTTACTTCAAGGCGCGGAATTAATCATTCAATAATTCAACTTTAGCTAACATTTCTAGATGAAGTGACTACACACATGCTTGTCATACCTATCATGGTGCCACATAAATAATCTGCTATGATTAATCCACCCATTACGCAATATAAAAAGAAACCAATTGAGCAATAGGAATTACATGAAGAATAGCAGGAAACACAAGGGCATAATTAAAATTTTGAATTGTCGTAAACTCTTTAAATACGATTAGTATCTTGTTAAGATCAAGCTCATTTAAGTCAGGCATCACTTATCAAGTGATTTAACGCATGTAACAAGTACCACTCCTATGTAGCTCACTATGTAACATAAAGAAATGAATCGTCTTACTCAAGTGTTAAATTAAGAATTTAATACCAATTCCATATCCACATGTTTAATAAAATATATTTTTTTTTTTCAATGTAATCATAAAGGATCAAACTTAAAGAGAAATTAATGGAAGTAAAGGCTGCTTTATTCATCTATTAAAGGATTAAGGGATCAATACCTTTTAAAAACACAAGACTTCAAGGCTAAATTACAACCCTATACCAAGGTATAATAAGGTAAGGGATTTAATTATAAAGAGAATAAGGAAGGATCCCAATCACTAACAACATATTATCATATTGTACCTGGCTTTAAAGGACATCACAATTCATATATTAACACATAAAATTAAACTTCTCATTATATCATCCTATGCTAAAAGAGTTGTGGACATTTATAATATTTAAGGGATAAGGCAAGTATTGTGGAACCACTCCATCCATAACAAGAAACTAACTAAGTCGTAAATCTGCTAACCAAGGAAACCAAATTAAACCAGAATGCTAACATTAAATAAATAAACAAGAAGCGAACTCAAGCAACTGTAACCAAGCATCTGTCCCAACAATAAATCAACATTTGCAGCATGAAGTAAATCAAGGTATGAAGACTACCTTTCTTTATCAATGGAGATTCACTTTATTTAAAACCATTCATTGATTATAAAACCAGTGGCTAATAAAATATCGGTAAATCAATCGATGGCAAGGAAATATCAATCAATTTGCCCCAAGGATTTAAACTATGATCAATTATAGGGTTGTCTAGCATCAATGCAAAATATTTGTTGTCAGTAAAGTGAGGAAAGGGAAAGCGTGGGTAGCCAGCCACGAATATAAAGAAATTTCAAGTCCCCTATAGGAAACTTCGCCACGCGTCGAAAGGAAGAGACAACCGAATCAATGGTGAATTTGCCAGAAAAAGAGATACCTTCGGAATAAAAATGTGCATAGGTATTAACTGAATCATGAAGCGCATAGGTATTAACTAAATCATGAAGGTGAAAAGGTATTAGCTGAATAAAAATGCACAGAGGTATTAACTGAATCATGAAGGTGAAAAGGTGAAACTGTGGTTAACTACTGTAATATTTATTACTGCATGGTTGGGGTCCTTAAACAATTTCCTCCTTAAAATATAAATGAATACTATACAACGATGGTGGTGCTCAATTATTTGCATTAGTTGTCATCAGACAACGGCCACTCACGCGATGAAGTTGACATTGAATTTCTTGGAAACCTTTCGGGACAACCTTATGATCTGCAAATGAATATTTTCATAAATGGCTCTAGACAAGGAGAAGAGAGGATCAACGTGTGGTTTGATCCCACGACAGACTTCCATAACTACTCAATTCCTTGGAATCAAAAACAAATCTTGTATAATGCACTGTTTAACAATCATTTGAAAATTCATAATAATAGTCGTAATTCTATCTTTTATTTTTGTTACTTCTCAGCTCATATGTACTTCGAGGTATTGTGAACAGGTTTTTCGTTGATTCTGTTCCCATTAGGGTTTTCAAGAACAATGAAGCTGCGGGTATCCCATATCCAAAGAGCCAACCTATGAGGATCATGTGCAGCCTTTGGAACGGGGATTAGTGGGCTACCGAAGGAGGTAGAAAGAAAAATAGATTGGCCTAAAGCTCCATTTACAGCCACATATGAGGGCCTTGGATTAGATACA
>SNQJ01S0158545.1:0-21986 GCA_010110895.2 Picea sitchensis
CTTGCACCACCCTGCCACCCTGGTTTTTTCTAGCTGCAACCAGATGGAAGATTCAAGTCCCTGTGTTCAAGCACCCACTTGAACCTGTGAGGACAACAGTCCTCCCTAGCACTTCCCTTCCATCATGAAATATAAATCTTTGCTATATATAAATTTATCACAGTGATACAATATTTATAATTGGCTTACCAGACTTATCACTGTTCTGCTATGCTGCTCTGATCTCCTGTATCAGTGTCTCTCTATCTGCATCTTCTTTCCCTTTCTGATATTTTGTTTTTCTCTACAAGAGCACCTCAACCTTCCTTTATGGACTCACTTTCTTGTTGCACACATGCCTAGTGCTTTCTCTACTTCTACCTTTTATGCTCTATGCACCATGTCCTTTCAATGCACCATTCCTCTTCTTTGTATTTCAGCTGCTGCACACTCCTCCTTCTACACGCTTGAATCACTCTCAAAAACAACCACCATCTCTTCCTTGTTTTGCATACATATAGTCTCTGTGCACCTTGTGCATGCTCTCTCGCCATGATTCTACATGCTCTCTCCATGTCGAGTGCTCTGCCTGATCATCATTGCAACTCTTCAGCTTCTCTGACAGTTAAACCCATGCATCCATCATCACTAGGTGTTATGCCAAGATTCCTTCACCTCTCCAGCAGTCGAGACTCTTTTTCTTCTCTGTTACAGTCAAGCTCAACATCTCTGTTGCAGTTACAGACTTCAATACTCTTCCATCCATCAATCGCCTCTATGACCAGTCTTCATTCCACTGACAGATTCCTTGAGACTCTTTAGCTTCTCTGGCAATCACCCTGAAGTCTCTTCAAGTCCTCTGGTAGAAATAATTAGTTGTTTCTAGCAGTTACACTGTGAACCTCCAAAAACCGTATCAACAACTGAATCACCAATGATCGATTAACTGTGAAGAGAAACAATAGACCTTCAATCATATTCCTGAATAACCTACACCGTTGGATCATAAATGATGGGTCTCGTGCTTATTTCTCCATTTCACAATTCGACATTTCGACGTTTCGGCATTCCGGCATTCAGAATTTTGACATCCCTGTGGTGAGACATATCGACTCTCCAAGTTGCGATCTTCGAAATGGAGATTATCTTCGTGATACCTCCTCCCTTAAGCCTTCGTCGATGTGACCATGGGTTATGAACNTGAATATGTATTTTATATTTTGCGTTTCGGGGATTGTGTGATGAGTCGTCTAGACTCTCCATGTCCCAAACTCTGAAATGGAGCTTGTCTCTTTGATCTCTTCTCTATAGCTCTTCGACGATGTGAGCATCAGCGGTGACCATAGCCTTATTCAAAAATGCATTTTGGTGTTTCGTCATTTCGGCATTCCTTGTGATGAAGTTTTTTGACGCTCCATCTCCTGATATCCAAAACCTACACAAAACGGTGTTTCAGCGTTTCGCATTTCGGCACTTCGGGACTCTTGTGATGAAGAGTCTCGACTCTTGACTCCTCCAACTCCTGGTATCTGAAACTCCGGTTGATGTGCCTATTTCAGGATCTTTGGCGTTTCGCATTTTGCGATTTCAGGACTCTTGATGATGAAGAGTCTCGACTCTTCCAACTCCTGGTATCCAAAATTGTCCTCCTTCTTTCAGGATTTTGTTGTTTCGCATTTCGCGATTCTGGGACTCCTGATGATGAAGAGTCTTGACTCTTCCAAATCCCGATATCCAAAACTATCCTCCTACTTTAAGGATTTCTATGTTTTGCATTTCACGATTCTAGGACTCTTGATGATGAAGAGTCTCGACTCTTCCAACTCCCAGTATCCAAAACTATCCTCCTGCTTTCGGGATTTCGTAACCCTGCTTCACCTTGCTCTTTACAGAATGTGTAGGTTATCCTGGATCCAACGCCGGTCGGACCTCTGGCTCAGATCTAACGTTCATTGGGAATTCTCAATGGGATCCAATGATCACTATCGCTTCTCCTCCCAGGCTTACACATCCTCCTAACTTGGAATAATTTCTAAGTTTCAAAGGCCTCGACCTTTGATCCATCTAAGATCTTGAGTACGTTATCTCTCTTGAGTTTTGGAAATGAGTTAACCTCGTCCCTAGTGCACACCTACGCACTCGGTGAAACTCTGCACTAATCCTCTTGAGCTTATGTTGTCCCTGTTTTGCCATTGCTGCATACTCTGATCTTGCCATCAATGACAAGCACACATGCCTGTAAACATGCCAACACCACCAGTATTTGAACCATCTATCCAGTGGATCATATACCACCCAACAATGCAAATAAATTAAGTCTCCAAATGTATTAACACCTACCATCCTCCACATTAATGATCCATCAAACCATTTACCACTTAGTATTGAAACAACATAGAGAAACTAGAACCAACAACAACCATAACTAAGAGTAACCCATCTGATCTGAATTGGATCCGACATGAACAATTGGTTATTGACACATGCTCTAATATGATCAACAAAGACAAAGTTTAAGGATATGTATGGAGAAAGATATCAACTTGTTGGCGTGAAGGGCCCCGTGCCATCACGATTGATGTTCATGTTTTATGTAATATATGTAAATTCAGATGATATATTGTTGTACGTAAAGAAATAATGAGACTTTTCATGAGACCCTTTATATGTGGGAGAAAATACAAACACAAAGAAAAAAAAAAGGAGAAATAGACTGGAGAGAAGCTGAAGCATTGGGGATGTTTGACCTTCCATCTATCCTCCTCGTCGACTTGGTATTTTATATCATGTATCCCCACAATGAGAGAGGGGTTCTTTGGCTATGAATGATGTAAATAGGTTACCTGGATGTCATTGAGGAACAAAGAGATCAACCAGAGATCATGTAACTTGTCCATTCTTGAATAATAAAGAGCATGGCCAAAGCCAAAAGAATGTCGGTTTTCCCATTCGGGTTTCCAGGGTAAATTATGGTTCTATGTGTGATTATTTTTGTGGTTATATTTGTTTATGAATGGAAAATGGTGTGCATGGTAAGTTAATGGTTGTATGTGTATGGTTTAGCAATGAGAAATTCATGTCGTTTGGTTTGAACTCGTTTTATATTAACTTTTTCCCTGTGGGTTAGTAAACCATACTAAAAAGTATTTAACCACACCCATACATTGATTTAGAAGTTGTAAATCGAAAACCCTGCTTACTGAGTCATTGCTATTTACTTAGGGGTTTCTAATTTCGTTTTAAGAGTTGTTGGGGGTTTTCCACGGGTCTTCACTCAGTGAACATGTGATATAGCACCTATGTTCATGGGATATTAAAGAATACCCATAATTTCACTAGATATTGATAAATACCTCCCAAAATCCTTTTGTTGAACCCCCCTCCCAATACATCTTTCCAATAAAATAAACCCCTGTTTTAACTATATATCCCCTTTTATACCTCCCAATACCTATAAACCCCTTGAAACCCTACATCCTTCCCCAATAGCTACAATATATTGGCCTTATTTTTCACAATTAAAAAACCCTCTTTATGAATGAGCATGATAAGATATTGGTCAACAAGGTGAAGCCCCAGTGGGGTTTTCTCTCACTCACAAAGTCGGATTAGTTCTTATTCTATGTCCCCAAGTTAATCATCGGTCATGGCTCACATTCTCGACTTTGCTGAGACATTTTTATTTTCCCGTAAATCAGTTTCGAGCCATAATTTGAAAGCTGGGGTTGTTTGGGAGTTCATTAGCTATCCATGACACATAGACATGTTTTTACAAGTTCATCGGCTAACAATTTATCCCTAGATGTGTTTCACTGATGTTGAATTCCGGACTCGACTTCTAAAACGTCTTCATTGCCATTGAATGTTACTATCAACTACCATATGTTTTTTTGCACTGTGGGTTACCAAAAATCTGCCCAAAACATTTTCCTATGTAGTTGGTTGTCAAATCCTCTCTCCAAACATTTTTCTTAGTTGTTGGTCACCAAAGATGACTTGTAGAGGGTTTCCCTTCATAGTTGGTCACTAAATATTCCTTCTAATTATTTGTTTTAATCCCGGGTTGACTCATTTTGACATGGTTTTCTTTCGATCAATTTGGCTCCCTTGGTTGACCTAGCTTTGATCAACTCGACTTGCCTTACCTATGAATCAAGTTTCCTTTCTTATGACTCGACTTGTAGGTGTTCAACTTCATTTTATTTGGGTTGACTCGACTTGTGGCTTGGTTGGTCGAGTCTTTTCTGTCATCTAAAGAGCTAATATTATATTTGTTTTACAAATATTTCTATGTTGATGAAATGGTGAGGCTATAAGCCTCCTGTTTATAGATCACCATCACAAATAACAACTAAGAACAACACAAGAACCCACCAACAACTGCCATAACTAGGGGGAAACACTAAGGGAAACCATAACTAAGAGAAACATGAGAACAAAACCACTAAAATAAATACAGCCAACAACATCCACCTATTGATGTGAACAAATTTACTCTATCAATCACACAGGTTCATTCGACGAAATTGCCCAATTAGACCTTTCCTATTGAAAATAGTGAACCCTTTGGTTATGGCCCAATTTTCATAACATGGATTTACAATTTAAATAAAATGCAATGTGCAACTAATCTAAAAACTAAACAAATAACTAATTTATCTAGCTAGGAATGTTTAAGAATTTATTGACATGAAACAAAGATAGAGATACAAACAACAGGGGGATTAGTTCACCAATCCATAGATTGCACAAACCTTAGGGAACTATTGAGAAATTGAGGATAACCTAAAAGTCACCAAGAGATACCCATTTCACATTGACTTGTTAGAAATGCATAAGATAAGAAAGAATAGATATTACAAGCACAATAATAGTCTAGATATTACAACATATCCCATCCCTACAAGCTTCAAGACAACCATGAAGGGAAAAAATATCGCACAACCATCCAAAACTTACAAGAGTATAAGAACACAAGATAACAATGTCCCTATTCAACATATGGAGATAGCTAACAATGCCAACAAAGAACCCTTTGCAAGAGTACAAAGGTTCATTTTACAAGTTTTACCAATGACTCATGGCCTTCCAACTACTTCACTCTTGGTCTTCCTACTTGACTTTAGGCCTCACTATTCTACTTATCCATCCTACTTTACAAAAAATTGTCATCATCTTAAATGGGATGATGAGGATATCCCTTTAATAAAATTATTCAAAATTACAATTATCCTCAATTGCACTTGCAACCCATAATTAATCCTCTTATTCTTACAAGCCAAACATGGCTTTGGGAACTAGTTTCCCTCATACATTACATTTTGGTAACTTACATGTTATAGGCCTTCTCTTGTCTTTTCTTTGAGACTTATGCCTTTTTGAAGACCATATTCCACCTATTCTCCTTTGCTTGGTCTTCTTTGATGGTGGTTGTTTTATCTTTCTCCATGCTCCTTGCTTGTATGACTTTTCCTTGGATGTCCTTTCCCTCTTCAATATTTTTGGTGCAATTATATGTATAATATATTGCTAATCATTAATATGTCAACCAAGATTCGTAATCAATAGAGTTATTACACCATATGTGTTGGAAATGGATATTTTAACTATGTCTAGTGAGTATAGTAGAAATTAAATCATTTTCAGATACACACTTTGTTTTACCTAAACTCTAATCACAATCCTTAATATGAAATACAATAGAAAATCACTGTGTAAATTTTTTCTAGTCTATACTTCACACACTCTGCATTCCAAAGATTGTTCTACTTCAGCAGATAACTGGTACAGGAAACAAGGTTTTCCATTTACTGGCTCATGAAATACAAAATATGGAATCATGTCCTATTTCTGTAATGGCACACTCTTTTAAAATCAATGAATGCAACACAAAATGAATTTTCACATATCTCACAATTTGGAAAATCACTTCATTTCTACATAGGGAGCATAGGTCTCATTGATACTTTCCATTTGTTGGCCCTTGTAATACGAAAGATGTATTCTTGAGTTGCTCCTGTACTAACACACCTTGCAATTCATAATATATTCTAAGAGAACATTTTACTTCTTAATAACACATATTCAGTAATGAAAATGATCACGCTTCAGAAATCTCTGCAACTATTTTAGCATTCTTAATTATTTAAAATGAACTTAATCATAATGCTTACAATTTTGGTGCACCAAACTCATCACACTCATAACAACATAATTTAATTCACACCATGTTCACACTTGACATCTATACTATGTTGAAACCAAATGAGAGCTCAAATTAACAAAGGTAATACTAGGTACTAGATGAATGACTAGCAGGTACAAGACAATCACAGATCAGTACCAGATCACAACAAATGAGTACATAAATCAAATTTACACTATAATTTACAACAAGATTACAAAGCTGGACCGGTGGTCCCTTGCTGATGCCAATAGGGAAACTTAAAAAGAACTCATAGAATGATAGATTCTAAGAGACACACAAGATCAACAAATTCCACTTCATATTAACCTTCAAAAAATAAGTTTACAGAAAATATGTGTTCATAAATTGATTCATCAGCATAAAAATATTTGACTCTCCCATCAGTCACTTATAGGCCCTTTTTATAAGAGAAATAGCCTGATACAATCGAGGTAACAGATAACTCAAATAAAATATATATCAAATCTCAATTTATTAATATGTGACTTTTCTTTTTTTAATGTTCCTTCATCCTCATGACACAAAGTGCATGAGGATGAAGGAATATCATATAGAATAAGAATAGAGATCTTGTTCACCAACTAACTCCTCGAAATCATCAAAATATCCATTCAGTTGATCATGTCCATATTTTTAGGTACAAATACCAAATGGGTTCTGTTGTAGGTACCAGATGTTTTCTGGAATGTTCTGGTGCAGGTACCGAATGATTTCCAATGCGGGTATTGAATGACTTTGATCATTGTCTTAGAATCCTGTCTTAATACGATTTCCACAATGAGGCTATCAGATGGAATAAACCACATAAATAACTTTTCTAATTATCAATAAACCATGAAAATCATAGGGAAATGTTTATTACCTCATGTACACCAAGAGATAGTTAAATGAGTGTATCATCAGGAAAAATGAGTGGGTTACTCATGTTTTTAAGGAAACATAATCAATATAGGGCACAACATCAAGGTTATTGTGGATGTCAAAAAGAAGACTCAACATTTCCCCCATGCCTTATCCATTGCATGTCCTCATGCAACAATGACCTCCAAAATTTCAATATTGGTGCCATTTCTGATTGAATTAACCATCTACTGCTTGGGCTAAGATGTCAAACCCTGAAGTTCCACCCTTATTCATCTCTTTAAGTTATATTTGTACCATGAGATGTAACATATGCCTTTTAGCCTCTGTTTCCCACTTTTTACCCAAATGAACAACCTTCTTAAATTTGACAGTGAGATTTGCTTTCTTATCTTTTAACTTTTGATTTCAGGATTTAAGCAATTCATTCTCCTTATTTATATGTGAATCCAAAACTTGATATTCAACCACATATTATCTTAATTTCTCATTCTTTTTTGGAAGCATTTGTATTTTGACTATCATCTGATTCTTAGTTAGAGGGACCAGGGGGTCTTCCCACTTATTAACCTTTTTCTTATCTTTTCATTTGAATGATAATTATTTTAAAGTATCTACAACAAGTTCCTTTGCTTCATCAATCCCCTGAGTAGGGTCATCCCCTACCTCTGGTGAAGCTGGAATATCAATTGGTTCCTCTTGCAAGTTTGGGAGAGTAGGAATTTGTATTTTTTTTTATCATGCTCCTAGTAGTCCCGTAGGTAGGCTCTAGACTGACAAGGGTTTTCTCTTCTGACACCTCTAGAGTTTGAATGACAGGTGCCTTAGCCTCATCTTTAAATGACCGCCTTCTCTTTTTTTTTGATGACTCATGAATCTATTTTTCCATTTTTCGTTTTGGTTTTACTCCTGATAGATGGTTTGGTACTAGATTCCTCAGGAGTCTTACTATTCCTTCGTGTTTTGACTCTTGACTCATGATTTTTCACCACTTTAATTTCCTTTTATGTTTTTTCTTGTTAACAGATTTTGAGATGCTATCCCCAACATCTTCAACCTCACAACTTGGTTGCTTCTTCTCATTTTCACTACTTCCTATATTTTTCTTAGACTCTTTACTGCCCTTCCCTTTTTTCCCTTTTCCTTCAGACTTAGGGGTACCTTCAATATTGTTTGCAATAGTCTCTTCTAGGGTAAAGTCTTGAGTAATGAATTGTTTCCAGCTACTTCCTCATTTATTTAATTCATATACAAATAATAATTTCATTAAACCATGATGATAGAGACTTGTCTTTAGTTTCTTGGCAGCAGATCTAACCCCTCTAGCCATCTCACTTAAACTCATCCATAAAAACTATGGGAAATTAATCTTTAGACCATCCTCAAAGTGAAAAAATAGTCTTAAATGGTAAAGAAAGGTGATGGCATATGTTGGTTATTCTCTCTCTTATCTTGTATTATGTCTGAGTTTATTGACCCAGGGTTCATGTCTGTTCGGGTTTCAAACAAAGCCTCTAAAACTATCGGCCCTCCTGGTAAACCAGAAGCCAACACAGCACACAGGGTGCACTATGACATCTCACCTGAGATAGTCTTAATGGGTGGCTACAATAATCCTATTTTTGCAGCGTAGGAGTGAGTGCGCAAGATGAGGACTGTATCCTGAAACTCTATTATAACTTGTAAACGCAGTGTACTATTATTCATGATTAATGCAATAAATATAATGACTCATTCATTTAGCCCATCTATATCTACTGAGACAATAAATAAATACACGCATTCAATCACATAACACAAATTTTATCGTGGTTCACCCCCTGCTGGGATACGTCCACAAAGATTTGTCTCTGATCTCTTTTAGTATCGTTGTTCTGTCATTAAAGTGTTGTGCACTTACAACTCTTCCCAGTTGGGTAAGATCTATATGAGGTAGAATAGATCATACCAAGCTCCTCAACCTATGATCTAACCCTCAAGATCTACCCTCCTTCATCCTCTCTATATCAACATCTTACCAAAATAGATCATATAGCAAAAATATTACATATCGTCTCGCTATATCATTTCTACAATAATGACTAGTATCTCTAATTATAAAAAAAAAACCCTATGATACCTAAGTATCTATATTTATAGGCTTCTGGCTCTTTGGCCATTACAATCCATTACCAAAACCCTAACCCTACCATCATTATGTCTTCCATGCATGCACACGTGTTGTTCTCCATTCCATCTGTCACTTTCCTTGTGCATGCCTTGTTTCCCAAAATCGCCTTGCTTTTCCTCTTTAGTTTGCTTCCAAAAACCCCCCAACAATGACATGTGGCTCGTCCTGAGCCACCTAAAAAAAATATTCGATCTCCCTGGTGACCGCCTGGAAATTTTCCTTGAGCTCTGTTGCGTGTGTCTACGCTTACATGGTCTTCTCCTTGAGTGTGTCCACTATTTGTACTGCAATTTTCTCAGTGATCAATTCCGTGCACTATGCCAGGGTCTGTGCTATATGTGTCTTTTCTTCCTCTACCCATGCCAGGACTTCTAGTACCTGCTCTTGAAACAGTTCCATTTGAGCCTGACACTTCTTATTCTATGTTTGCACAATGGTGAGTTTTGTTTGTGGTTTATTCATGTCATGCGCCCCTTTGACGTGCTCCATGATGGACATTATCTTCTTCCTCTGCTTGAGGTCCTCGATATCTTTGCTTATCCTTTCTTCTTCCTTGTACCACTTCTGGACTTTCTAATCATCCTCTATCTTTGTCCAAAGTTGTGCTACATTCTCGAACAAGTCACCTGTTGTGGTAACTTATCGCTCTATATCTTGTAGCGACTCTATTTATTCCTTATTCCTTTGCTCCTTTACTACTAGTGGAGTAGTGGGTATGAGATTCTCATGAAGGTTCCCAATCTCCTTCTGATATTGATCGATTGCCTACGCAATCTGATAAATATTTTCAGCTGCTGTAAGTTCATTTGTCTGCGCAGTCTTTGGAATCTTCTCGCATGTTCCTGTGACGTTCTGCTCCAATCCATTCCTGCACTCCTTTCCTCCTGGGTTTCGAACTTATCCTACTTGCATATTATTTCCAATGTGCCCCTCTTATCCATTGATTTCTTTAATTTGGCTAAGTCTATGCGTGCCCGAGACTGTACCTCTTGAGTAATGCTAACCTGCAACTTGTGTAGAGCCCTAGATGGGATCTGCGACAATACCAATTGGATTTGGCTTAAGTCCTTTAGGGGTGTCTGCCCCATGATCTCTTCCATGCACAACATAGTGGGTGTGATGTGGAATGTTGTGCTCGATTGTGGTATTGTATGAATTGTATCCCGTTCTCCTTCTTCCAGTATTTCCTCTATCTGTGATGTAGATGGTCCTATTCCCATGTTGTTTCCTTCTTTCTATACTTCCTCAATTTTCTTGAGGAACTGTCGCATGTCTTCCAGCTCCTCCTAAATCTTATCCCTGTGGTGCACAACATTGTCAAAATCCTCAGCTATACAATCCTAAACCATTCGGGCTATCATTTCTCCATCATCCTTTGTGGTTGTATATTCTGGAGGTGTTCTTTGCGCCTTCATATTCTTGTGCGTGCTTCTCATATGAATATATGGTCTCTTATTAAGGTCTGGTTCCTGGGGATTGGGACTTGGTGTAGTCCCTTACACAATGTCAACCTGTTTTGGTTGTTCTTTGACCGACTGTGTATTATCCTTCTTCCCCTTCTGGTTCCTCATCTTCGCTATGCCTTCATTTGTTTTCTTTGTCTTTATTTGGCCCACCCTCTATTTTTTGGGCACTGGGACTTCTTGAGGTTGTGTTTCTCCATGTGCTTCTTCTTATTCTGTTGTCCTTTCTGACAAGTCTTGGGTGAGGACTAGAATCTTCCACTCATCTTCCCAGTATTTGATCACCATGTCAATGTCGTCGTCTGTGATACAGCAGCGCATTTGTAGCCACTATTTATTGGGGTCCTTCCGTGCATGTATCCACATCGCATGTTGTGTGGAATTGAAGTTGGAAATGTCCTGATACTATGCAACAACCTGTGGTGTGATCCTCCACATGTTGGAGATGGTTTCCTGCAGGTCGTGAAGGTATCCTTCAAATATAGTTGTGTTCATTTTCTTGTGCTTGACATCTGACGTGACGCCAAGTGATAAATACCTCACTCCATAGTTCATCTCGGGTCTAGTGCCAATGAATGTGTAACTCGATTCCTTCCATCCTACGATAGATATCAACATCACTAGCCATGAGTAGTGAAATTTTGTTCCCAGATCATGTGCATCCTTGCAGTCATCTAGGAACAAGTTCAAGAGATAGGGTGCCCAGATCACTGTGGTTCCCTCGGTGCATTGAGTTGCAACTGCGCCAACCCCAGCCGAAACTTCCTCCCTGTGACATTTTCTTAGAATCTTAAAGGATAAGATATTTCTGCCCATTTGTGTTGTGACATCATTGATCCTCTTGATGATGATGCCTCGCATCCCCCTATCAGTACCGTATCTCTTCTTCATCTCCTCCGCAAGTGATTTCTTCTTTGTCTTATCATCGAGGAATTGTGCGGGATCCATGTCCCGAGATGGAAATCTTGTGTTGTGCATAATAATATCTATGTCTATTGAGATGAGATTTCCCAACCATATATCCACGCCATGTGTGATTGCCAACAATTATTTGAGGCATCTTCTTGTGTATTGTCCTCTACCAAAGTGTGGTAGATCTAACAGACCTAAAATCCATGTTTTCTCCAACCCTATTGCCCATTGGAATGGTTGATCAATCGATTCCCCAATCGGATTTATGCCCACAGTCTCTAAGTATACTCTCTTTTCAAATTCCAGAAACTTGTCTGTGTTTGCTACATCATGGTCTGAGTATTTTAGCTTTTTGATCTGCCCTAGCAAGCCTGATTCCACTCGTACCCCATCCGGTATACGCGGTAGAACGAGGGTTGCAATGGGTTGCTTGCGAGGTGACCTAGGTACCTGCTACTTGTATATCTTCGATGGTGGTTGGCGTGAGGTTCCAATGGCGACCGTTTGTACTTCGGAATACCATTCTGGCCTATCTATGACATCTTCTACTATTCCTTTCGGTGGGTGGTTTGACACGGTCGTTTGAGACTCGTCTGGCTCAACTGTTGCCTCATGATTCAACGTCGTCCCATTATCTCTCGGAGTTGCTTCAGTGTTCTCTGGTTGACCCTCCTTTAGGGTTTCTGCATCCTAGTTTTGTTGCTCATGTGCCTCTCTTGGCATATCTACATCCATACCCTTCGCTGCTAGTTTTTGGGTTTCTTCCACCACAAGTGTGGGGTCCACCGGAATTGTGTTTGGGGATGGGATTTCATCGATATTGATGATTTTTGACAGTTGTTGTTCTCCTTCTTCCAATTGTACCTATTCCCTGGTTCTAACTCTGGGTTTTCTGATAGTTTATCTGCCTTCTTCTTTCTTTGATGGTGCCATGGTGGTGAGTGTCGAACGTTTGTTGGGTATGAATGGTTTATGTGCCCTTTGTGAACTCCACTTTGTGCTCCTTAACCTCTATTGCTCTATGTCTGTTCTCTTTTTGCAAGTAGACTCTTTGCTTCCGCGTCTGTGCATTGTATGGACATCACATGAAGCTCGTCGAAGACACTACTTTAACTATGGGTTCAATGCACCTCAAATTCTTTCGTACTCACCATTAATTTCCCTTGCCGTCTCCAGTTGGCGCGATTAATGCGGCATCCCCTCGGTCCTTTCTGACATTCAATTCTGTATAACTCCATCGTTTCATACTACTTTTATCGTCTTTACTTTTCCCGCTTTTTTCATGGTGGCTTGGCCGTTGGTCTTGTCCTCGCCGATTTTGTATTCCTATGTGTGTGTACTCCTTCTTATTTCAGTGCATTGTACATTTTTTCATACCATTTAATATCCTTTTTTTTATACTGCATGGTGACTTTTCAAGTAGTGGGTAGTCGACTGTCCTTATACGGTTTCAATCAGCTCCCGTTTATCATCCCTCTGAGTTCTGTGCCTGCTAATTCTTTCAACTGTACAACTCCTCCATCTGTGACGGTTTTTACTTCATATGGTCCTTGCCAGTTCATTCTAAGTTTTCCTGGGTGTTGAATGGATTTTTTGTCATACATCAATACTAAATATCCTTCCTTGACAGTTTTCTTCTTGATGTGTCTTTCATGCCAAGATTTATCCCTTGCTTTATGAACTTGTTGGTGGAACCCTGCTAAGATCTGATCCTCCTCCATGGTCATCAATTGGTTTAGTCTCTTTTGTACTATGCCTCATTCTGTCATGTGTGTAATTGTTGTTATGCGCAAACTGGGTACCATGAATTCTAATGGCACTACTGCTTCTTGTCCATATACCAGTTTAAATGGCATCTTCCCTATCAACTTCTTGCACGTCGTCCTATAGGCCCACAATATTGATTGTATTTTAAGGTCCCAATCATCCATGTTGACATTATAGATCTTATTCAGTGCATTCTCAAGAATTTTGTTGAATGCCTCTACTGTACCATTCACCTGTGGGTGATATGGTGTGATCTTTTGATGATGGACTTCAAACTCTTCAATCATAGAATTGATAGTGTTGTTGATGAAGTGTGTGCCTTGGTCGCTCATCAAAACTCTTGGGCATTCAAATCTAGTGATTACTTGTTCAAATAGAAAGTGTGTTGTTGTTTCTACACCACAATCCTTCATTGATATTGCTTCCTCCCATATTGTTAGATACTCTGTCGCGGTGATGATGTACCTTGCTCCTATTCTTTTTGTTGGTGGTTTGATTAGTCCCACAAAGTCTATTTCCCATTTATTGAATGCCTGCAATGTTATTTGTGGTCATAATGGCATCTCGTACCTTCTGTTAGGTTTACCTACCCTTTAACAGACATTGCATCTTTGACAGTACTCCTTCGAGTCTCAATGAATGGTTGACCACCATAATCCTGTGCAAAATACCTTCTATGCGGTAGCTTTTCCTGCATAATTCCCTCCTGTTATTCCCTCATGGGCTTCTACTACAACTCTCATTCTTTCGTGTTCTAACACATATCTTCACAGGATGCTATCTGTGCCCATTTTGTATAAGTGTCATGTGATTAGTTGATATTCTACAACCCAAACTACTAGGTGCTTATTCTGCGTGGTGTTGTATTCTTGCGGTGCAATACCTGTGTTCAAGTAATGAATAATATCTGCAAAGTATTCATCAACAATCTAGACTGAAAATAATTGTGCATCTGGGAAGTTGTCCTCTAAGTTCATAGGTTCTTGCCCATTTGTGACCCTTGATAGGTAGTCGGGTCCTGCATTCAATTTCTCTGGTTTGACTATGACTTCAAAGTTGTATTCTTAAAATAATAGTAACCATCGACAGATTCTCCCCCCCAACACTAACTTGATGGCTAGGTATTTAAAGGCTGAGTGATCAGTGAACATATTAAAGTGTTTCCCCAATAAATAATTTCTGAAATTCTACAGTGCTTATACCATAGCTAGGCCTTCTCTCTCTGTAGTGTTATAGTTATGTTCTAATTCTGTCAGTTTCTGACTCGCAAATGATATGGGGTGGTCCAAATCCCCCGCTCCTGGCTGCACCAAGATAGCTCCAAGTGCTATGGTTGATGCATCTACATGGACATGGAATGTCTTATCCCAGTCTGGAAATACTAATATTGGTGCAGTGACCATATTTTCCTTCAGGGTATCTAGACCGTGTTGACACTCGTCATTCCACTGAAACTTTGCATCTTTTCTTAACAATTTTTCTATTGGTTGATTTGCGTGTATCCTTTGATGAATTTTCTGTAGTACCCTGTGTGTCCCAATGTCGCTCTTAGTTGACGTACTATTTTAGGTGGTGGCAAGTTAACAATGGCTGCAATCTTTGTAGGATCTACTAGTAAACATTATTTACATACTATATGGCCCAATAGTATCCCAAACGGTGTCCTGAATATGCATTTCTTTATGTTCAATGAGATATGGCATTGCCTGCAAATTTCTAACATCAGCCTTAAGAATTCTATGTGGTCTTTCAACAAACTATAGACTGTCCAATCGTCCAGGTATACCTCAAGAAACTGATGGATGAATTCCTTAAATGCGATGATGATTACTCTGGAAAATATTGTTGGTGCATTCTTCATTCCAAACAGCATGAATCTGTACTGGTAGGATCCCCATTCTATTGCAATCGTGGTCTTGTATTTATCTTTCTATGCTATCTTGATCTGATGGTAGCCTGAGAATCCATCAGTGAATGAGTAAGCTTCATGTCCTCCTACATTGTCTAACACCTCATACGTAAAAGGTGTAGGGAATGGGTCATGTAGGCATGCATCATTCAACTTCCTCAAGTCGATGCATATCCTTATCCATCCTTGTTTTTTTTCCTGAACTACCATTGGGCTTATCCATTTTGATTCTTCTACTGGCTCTATGATTCCAGCTTTGAGAATTCTGTCGATCTCAGGTTTGACTTTCTTCTTATATATTAGGTTCAGTTTATATGGTCGTTGTCTGATCAGTCTTGCTTCAGGTCTGAGTGGTATCTTCATCTCTCCTAGATCTCCTTATATACCCTTCATATTTGTAAATATTTTTGGAAACAGGTCGTTTTACCCATGCAGTAACTATATTATGCTTTCTACCATTTGTCCATCCCAGTAATCTCAATTGCTGGCCATTTTGGGGTTCTCAATTGTCCCAATGTTGACTTTATTTACCTTGATCGGTGCAGCAATAGCTTCTTATTCTATGGTTGGACCCTCCACTTCTCTTTCACCTTCTGCTTCTTCGATCTAAATATCACGTGGATCGTCTTCATCTGGTGCTTCCTCTTGTACGTGGTAACATGACAAAAGTTCTTTGACTGTCTGTTTGTTCCACTGTTGTTCTTATGTTATGAGTTTGAATTTTGGTTCTTCGATGAATATCACTCCTCTTATGTGTTTAATAGCTTCATCTATGTTTGGGTTCTCATGCTCGAATGATAAAGTCACTGTAAAGTTGTGTTGCAATGTCGCCCGAGTCACAGTTCCTTTGCGCAATTCCTAGTCTGTATACTAGTTCGTTGGTATGCCCTCTAGAGTGTGTATGAAATGGTGAGGCCACTCTTCTGGGGGTGTCATTTTGCAAATGTTCTACACTCCCTTGAAGTGTTCCGCTGGTCCCCCTTGTCCATCATACTTCTGCTGCTTATTGTTTTCCTATTCTGCACCGAACCTTATTCGCAGTAACCACTTACATTGGTACCAATCTGCGATTGTCTCTTTGTGTGTGCCCCACCATATTGTAGGTGTGGCATTGAGTTCTATATCAAGTGCTACCAGTCTCTGATTCTCTAAGACTACATCTTCATACTGTGTCAAGAATGTTTCCAAATCATTTATTCCATGAAAACTTGGTGGTTCCCTTACCTCTGTGCCTACCCATCTTACTGCATGGTCTATTCGTGCACATATTTTCATGGGAACTTTGTGTAGCCTTTGTTTCCAGTTCTCTAAACCGGTATCTGAGTCTGTTTCATATGAAGTAATGCTCCACCAACTAAGTATCCCCTCTACAATTGGGTTTATGTAATCTTCACTGTGCGCAGTTGTTCTATACAACTGGTTGATTTCTTTTAAGTCTAAGCAAGTAAGTTCTACAAACCTCTCCCCTTTTGTTGGGTCTAGTGGGGTGATGACCATGTATTCCCCTAACTCAAATGTCATATTTCTTGTCTTCAAATTGATTATGGACTGGTTGTCAAACGTCCAATCCAAACCAAGCAATGCTAGATATGGTGTTGTGTCATCCACTATTTCAATGACTTCAAAATCCGCTTTAGTGCACACTCCATCTAGGTCTGTTGTCACTCCTTTCAATCTACCGATTGGTAGAACTCTATGTTAGTTTGATAGTTTTAGTTGAACAAGTGAATATCCTAATGTGGGCTCTCCCATGCATTGCCATGTTTTCTTTGGTAATACATTCACTTCAGATCTTAGATCTAGTATGATAGCTCCCATGTCGAAGTCTTTAATATTGGAGTTGAGTTTGAATTCTCTACTTGTTCTTCTCCTTGTATGTAGGTGATTGGTTGTCTTTTGTTTGATTTTTCCTTCTGTCTCTATACTACATCTTTCTACTATGTTTTGAAATATTTTAACATATGATGGATCACTTAATACTTTTACACATGATTGCAAAAAGCCTTTGATTTTACTTACTTGTCTCGTAGATTGGATTTTGTTGGTATGATCCAATAATGGAGGCATCTTGTATTCTGGTGCTTCCTTGCTTTGCTGCATAGTTGAAGTGGACACCATGTCCTCCTTCTCAAATTCTTGTCTGGCTTGTTTAAATATCTCCTTCTAAGTTCTCATTCTACATGTCGAACTGCTTCCTTGGTTCCGTGTTCTTTTTCACCCACTGGTTCTATACTGGTTCTTGTCGAACTACGTCTTTCCCTATTTTAGCTCCTCCACGGGTAACTATGTTGATGTTTCGTCCTCCATCCCTCGCTTCAGCTGAAATCCAATGAACATTCTGGTTGTTCTGGTTCCTTTTTTCCTGAATATTTACTAATAGTGTCGGACATTCTTCTGTATCATGGTCCGATGCGCAACAATACATACAAGTTGTTGGTGGAAGCGGACATTCTCTTGCATAATGTCCTATTTGTTCACAATTATGACATACCATTGGTCCTCTACATCATCCAAAACCTCCTCTCGCTCATTCTCCACCTATGTATCCTACTCGATCTCCTCTTGGCACGTTGTATTGAGGCACCTGGTTGTACTGCGTGGCATTGTACTAAGGTTGTGTAGTATTATTTGGTTGTTGCACAGTATTATACTATTTCTGCACAATGTTGTATTGAGATGGAACTTGATTAAACTATGGTGCGACTTTCCTAGTCATCATGTCTTCCTGCACTCTATATGCATCTGATGTCATTTCCCTCATCAATTCCATAGTTCTACAATCTTTGTCGTCGTGGCCCACTGACTTGCAAAAGTTGCAATATGAACTCTTTGGGATTGTCTGGTATTTCTGCATCATTGGGTAGTGATATAGATCGTGGCCCAGTTTATTATAGACTTCGCACCATAGTCCTTCTGTTGGTAATGGATTTGGAATTCCTGCTGCCATGTACTACACGAATGTTGGACATTCGATCTTGTGGTGTCCTTCCATCCTACATGTAGTGCACCAAACAACTTCGTGTTTGTCCTTTCCCTTATTCTAGTTTAGCTGAAATGTTAATTTCTTCAAATCTTTTTTTAGTTCCTCGATGGTTGGGTCTGTCTGTTGGTACTAGTTTTCTTCCAGTTGCAGGGCTTCCTGCAGAGCCTATGCCTGTGTCTGAAACTTTTGTTGTTGCAATGGGTATTTTAAGTGTGGTAGCAGTGAATTGACGAACAGGTGCCTATGCTGCATATCGGTCATGGGATATGTCAACTTTCCCTTCAATTGCTTGAATCTTTGGTCAATCTCCCATACGGATTCTCCTGGTTTCTTTCTAATTTCGATCATCTCGTTCATGTATTGATCCTCTAAACTTGCCTTTTGGAACTCATTAATCAATAACTTATTAATGTATGTCAGTTTCCTTGTCGTCCCAGGTGCCTTGTTTACATCTAGGCTCATGTACCAGTCTATTGCACGGTTTCTTAGCGTAATAGATAACTGCACAATTTTGGTATCTTCATCAGTGATCTGTTTTTCTTCCCATATCTTTGCACAAATGAACAAGTGTTTCTCAAGGTCTTTTGTTGCTTCTCCTCAAAATTCTAGTAACCTAATGGTGGGATCATGTCCTGCCTCTCTGAATGCTAAACTACTACTTTCGCGTGGTGTAGATACTTGACTAGTGTTGCCTGAACTGGCTCCTCCAATTTTTGTTCCTTGTGTAGATGTACTTCCTGTTGTCCGACTGCTTCTAAACTTTGGTTGTCTAAACGACGATGTTCTCTTTGGTGTATTAGTCTCACATGGGTTTATGGGTTCCACACTGACATTAATATGGATAGGATTGTTGCCTTCTCTTCCTGTTCTTGGACCTCTCATCTTCCTCTCATATGTTGCGTGCAGGATTTCCTCAATCTTCTCCACCTCCTGGAGATCCTCTACCTCTTCCTCATCACTTTCCAAGCCTTCCCTCATAGCTACGACTCTCTTCTTGGTATTCACCTTGTATTGGTAGGGTACTTTGCTATGCATATTTCCTATTGTTTCCAAGATCCACTTGATCTGGTGGTCATCTATCATGATCAGGTCCAAGGGTTCCTCCTTTCCCTTATCCTTTCTTCCTTCCATTTGTCCCTTTTCTATCAGTGCTTCCCCCCTTCCCCCATGCACATAGGGAAGTTTAGTTGTATGACTCCATTGTCGTTACACCTTTGTTATATAACAGTATTTTAATAGAAGTAGACAATGATCGAATGTACCTTCCTCGAGGTCCTCGTAGAAACTCTTGCTCCACCGCGTTGTACGACTTCGCTGTATCGACTGCAAACTCTATTATAAATCTTGCCACAATATTGTTGAGCTAAAAATCGACTACGTGGGTGAAATTGTTGTTTATCTGTTGTAACTGCTCAATCTGTACTAGGGTCCACTCTAACTATTGGATCCGATTCGTTGCATGTCTATCCTTCAACCTTAGTATCCACTCCTGCAATAAATGTGGAAAATCACAGAAAAATACTTCCTGTAAATCAGTAAACACATATTTCTCAAGATATCTGCGGGGTTTTATTCTAGGGTTTCTGTTATCTTTCTGTGAAAAATCCAACTCTTTTGTTCTTACCCAAGTTTCGATCTTTGCTTTTGTGGGATTCCATGGTCTCAACATCCCCTTGTAATGGCTCATTGCTTTCTTTTCTGCTTTAATATTTTTTTTTCTCTGCCTCCTCACATCTACTCAATCCTCTCATGTTCCTACCAACGGCAACAGAACCATTTGTTGGTTATTCTCTCTCTTATCTTGTATTATGTCTGATTTTATTGACCTAGGGTTCATTTATGTTCGGGTTTCCAACAAAGCCTCTAAAACTATCGGTCCTCCTGGTAAAACAGAAGGCAACACAACGCACAAGGTGCACTGTGCCATCTCACCCGAGATATTCTTAATGGGTGGCTACAATACTCATGTTTTTCAGCCTAGGAATGAGTGCGATAGGTGAGGATTGTATCCTAAAACTCTATTATAACTTGTAAACACAGTGTACTATTATTCATGATTAATGCAAGAAATACAATGACTCATTCATTTATCCCATCTATATCTACTGAGACAATAAAGAAATACATGCATTCAATCACATAACATAGATTTTACTATGGTTCACCCCCTCCTGGGCTACGTCCATAATGATTTGGCTCTCAACTCTTTTAGTATCGTCGTTCTGTCATTAAAACACTACGCGCTTACAACTCTTCCCAGTTGGGTAAGATCTATATAAGGTGGACTAGATCGCACCAGGATCCTCAGCCTATGATCTAACCCTCAATATCTACCCTCCTTCATCCTCTCTAGCTCAACAACTTACCAAAATAGATCATACAAAAAAAATATTACATATTGGCTCGCTATAGAATTTCTACAATAATGACTAGTCTCTCTAATCATCAAACACCCCCCCTATGATACCTAAGTATCTATATTTATATGCTTCTATCTCTTCAACCATTACAATACATTACCAAAACCCTAACCCTACCGTTGTTAGTTATTCCATGCATGCACGCATGTTGTTCTTCCTTTCAGCTATTGCTTTCCTCGTGCATGCCTTCTTTCCCAAAATCGCCTTGCTTTTATGCTTTAGTCTGCTTCCAACAACATACCTACCTTCATAGGTTAGAAATATTTGTAGGTTGGCAAGCATTTTCCAATACTCTGGTTTATCCCACTCATGAGGGATACTTTTTTCCCAATCTGGATTTGAATTCTTTGGCTCTAGAAACTGTTGGTAGAGTCGTCGATCAATCACCATACCCTTAAAATATTTTTCATCTTCTAGTGGTAAGCCAATGGCCTCTGTTATATAAGCTTCGGTCACTTGCATCTTTAAGATCCCCAACTAAACAGTCTCACCATCATAACTCTATGAAAAATGCTGGGACATTTCATCATGGTGTCCTCGAAATTGTTCTATAAAGGCTACCCATCTAGCCCTTTCAAACTTTTTTTTTCATTCCTTGTAGTCCTCCATCTCTCGAAATATCATAGACATGGGTTCATGGCGATCAATCCCCATTCCAATCTTGAAAGAAATTCTCAATTTAACAAAGTGAACCAGGGTTTCTCGATAAGAGGGTTTCTTACTGGAATAGGGTAATAGACCTAGGTAGAGTAACCAACCTGGGAAGAGTAACAAACCCGAGCAGAAAATTGGTATAATGACAAAGGTTCGTAAATGATATAGTGGTTATAATGATGCTCCTTTGAATGACGATGCCATTCATAGGAGCGTATTTTATTATAATTTTCAAATTACAGTTATGATGGCAATGAAGTAGTACGTGTTATAGTACAAGTTGTAGTTTTGTAAAATCCCGACCCAACCATGGAGAAAGTGCTACAACTTGGGAATCCTACACCCAATGTCACCTCGATGTAGGTCCCACACTTCAAGGGTGACTAGGTCACTCTAGGGAGACGATCTCGGTGACCCTAGGGGGATTGAGATGGAGATGGATGTGGGTGGAAATGAATACCCTATAGGTAAATTCTAAGTGGAGTGAAAGGTGGAAATATATGCCTTTAAATTCGAGTAATTGTTTCCCCACAGGTATAACACTTCTCTGGATGATTGTACCTGCCCGAGACACAAGAAAAGACACTTTGCAATAGTATATGTGTTATCCACATTTTTGGTTATCGAGATGATGCTACGATTATGGCATGATGATAGAAG
>SNQJ01S0158546.1:0-22000 GCA_010110895.2 Picea sitchensis
CTTGGCTTTTCCCGATGGAATATCTCCCTCACAGTTTCTGTCTGATCTGACGGCCCTCGTTCTTTCGGGAAATTTGAATGAGATCCTGTGGTTGTGGATCTCTGTCTTCCTTCTCTTCTGCACGCCAACTTCGCTGTTGCCATCAATGACAACAACCATCAATACACATTCGTTGCTTGTTCAATATTTGCCAACAGAGAAGCTAAGGGTGGGGAATGAATTGTTGTTTTGGTTCCACTAGTGTGAATACAAATTTATGCCATTATGAAACTTGTTTTTTTGTGTTGATGTTTTTGATATTGTTTCCTTGGGAAGGAAAAAGTTGTCACCTATGCTATGAAATTGATTGGAGTAGTGGAGGAGTACTCACAACATTGTCTAAGTGGATAAAATGAGGTTTGGGTTGTTCCTATATTTCATGAAGTAGTAAGCCCACTATTCTTGGAATTATTTCTAGAGAGATTCATTGTTGGAAATGTCATGGTACTATATCCAAACTAGGTAGAGTTCTTGCACACCAAAGTTCTATGAGGAAAAGTGTTCTTGTATCCAGGGGCCTCCCCACCACACATTTTCTTGTAACATTTTGAGAATATGGAAATTGTTTCCATTAGTTGGGAATATGTGTTTCTTGCTAATTTTACCCTTAAGTGAGCTATTGAGTTTCCCATTGAGATAGAGCCCAGCATGGGGGAGCATCACATGTCTTGGGCGTTTGCAATTTGTTTGGAGGAAAATAATCCTTAGAGTGGCATTTCCTTTGTGACTATCATTATATTTATAGGTTGGTCTATACTAGATGATTTCCCATTGTCAAAGCAAGTTATATTAATGGTTTTCTTTTGTCATTATCCACCACTAAATTAATATTTTTTCTAAAAGGTTGAAAAGAAAAGAATAATTTTTTTGTAATTTTATTTTTGGAGATAAAGAAGGGAGTTTCAATGAGATATAACCCACCTGATTTTCTCATGCCGAGTTGGGATATTATAAAGTGGTATCAAAGCCACAAATTTGTATGATTGAGTGCCTATGGGGAGGATTTTAATGAGATAATTGTTGAATAAATGGTTAAAACAAGAAAGAACCAGGGAGACCTAAGTGATTTACACACTCAAGTGAGGTTCTTGAAAACTATATTAGTTTTGTTAATCTTGTTTACTCACTATTGATTTATAGTTTAGGGTTGACATTTAGCCTTATAGATTTTTTTAAAAGAGATTGAATATGTATATTATATAAAGAGGTTGTTGCGCCTAAGCGAAACAACATTCAAAATTTGTACAAAATTGGGCTCAATAGTGATTGAGGCCTCTGCTACTATTTTAACATAAACAAAACTATTATTAACTTATACAATCGAATAGTTTTTCTATTATATACTTTGACAAATTGACCAAGAAAAAATATACATCGGAAGTGCATAATCCAAACTACAGATTCATTGTCAAGAGTTTCCTGGTTTTCCTCATGATTGGGCTCATTGCTCTCAATCTCCATTCAAAACATTACTTGATTTCCTTGAATTTGTTCTAGATTTGGTGCCTATAATTCTGAGTTGAGTTGATTGATCGAACTAGAATTAGACTATAAAGACATTAAGGGGAATCAAAATTGTTGGCTTCCTTTCTCCAAAGCATCCACATGCTTTGAAAATTCCATCACTGCCTACTCCAATTTGTTGTAGCGTTGTATTTATTGCAATTTATCTTTCTATAAAATATATATTTGTTGTAGCAGAGTCACAATTATTTGATCTTGGTTGGCCACTTTGCTATTTATTTGGGTGTAATTCAACCTGCTGCCCTCGACTGGGTCTTCATTCTTGCGCAATATGTGCTTAATGTCGTTGTAGAAAAGAAATATATGAAATTTTATTCACTGTAGAAGTTGAGTCATGAGTCATAACACTTTCAGTTAAAGGAGGGGGAAGAACAATCGAAACAGAAATCGACTGACCAGTCGAATCGGAGGTCAAAGGTCTAGTTGAAACATGAACAAATTTTGATTGTCCAATCAAAGGACTGAAAAATAGAACAAGAGAACCAAATTTGGAAACAACATCAAAGTGGTCCTCCTGTAACAATCCATAGGAGGCATTCAACAACTTGATGCCAAAAGACTTCTCATCAAACCATACATTTCTTCTAATAATGATATATAGTTTGATAGGATCAAACAGTCGATAGGATTTAGACTCTTTAGAGTATCCCATCATGATGCAAGCATGACTCTTTACATCCAATTTATTTTTGTAATCATCATAAATATGAGCCCAGACAACACATCCAAACACATGGAGGTGTTCGACTAAGGGATTCCTTCCACACCATCATTGAATTGGATTCACTAAAGGAACAACTTGAGTCAAGATGAGATTGAGAAGATAGTTTGCACAATAGAAAACTTTATCCCAAAATCAAGGAGGAAAATCTTTGGCCTGCAAAAGACATCTATCCATTTCGACTAACGTTCAATTCTTGTGTTTTGCAATGCCATTCAATTGATGAGTATGAATGACCGACCACTGCTAGTCAATACCAAATAGAACCAGGTATTTTTCAAAATGTAGATTCATATAATCACCACCATTGTCTAATATCAAACACTTGATGGGTCAACCACATTGTTTTCCAGCAAAGGCTTTAAAATTTTTGAACTTTTCAAAGACAAGATTCTTGTTCTTCAGAAAATAAACCCAAGTGAAACGAGAGATATCATCAATGAAAGTCAAGATATACCTTGAGCTTGCTAAGGAAGGTAGACTTATGCAACAAAGATAATTGTGAACCCACCACATGAGGTTTTGTGCTCACTTTGACTTTGCCAAAGTCAAAGGTTGCTTGGTGATGCTTTCCAAACACACATCCTTTATAGAATCCATCAGGGGGGTAAAATTTATATAAAACAACAACCATATTCTGAGTTTCCATCAACTGCAGACTTAAAAAATTTAGGATTCCGAGTCATTCATGCCAATTTTGAATTTGTTTGTCGATGTGAGCAACAAGAGAATTCGATTTAGAGTCAAGTCTATTCATGTAACAAAACTTATACAAAATGTCCTTCGAGTTGAGAAACCCTCTGGAGACAATCAACCAACCTTTATTCAAATGTTTAATAAAGAATTGATCCAGAAAAACCCCATAAAATTACCTATCCGTGTTAATTGAGAAACCAACAAGGCACTAAGGTTTGGTACATGATAGCTGTCGAAAATTCTCCCATGTCAATATGGAACATCACTACGACTAGAAATGTCAAGAGTGAAGTCATCAACGACATAAATATTTCTCTCCATAGCTTCATTTAAGGACATGAACAAGGAAGCATCCTGATCCATATGATTAGTGCACTCAAATTCGACTATCAATTCATTCTGCATAGAATGATAAAATAAGGCTTGATAAGTTCCAACTTGTAAGGTAAAACTATCAGCGGGTCGACGAACAATCGACACATATCCTTCAAGGCGTTTGACCTTCTCCTCTAGGTTGTCACTCTTATTTAGCAGACCTTCTCCACATGTCCAATATTTCCATAGTACTAACATGTCTTCTTCTTTTGACTCTGACAAGGTGCATTTGTCTACCCTTTAGGTTTCTTGTTGAGGCATCCAGGTCTTTGTATAGGGGTATCAAACCGTCCTCTTTCCTGGTGATTTGACTTTCCCTTTCCCTTGAGCAAGTGGGATTGATGTTTACCACCAAGATTACCTTCATAAAGAAATCTATGTTGATCATTGATCAATAAGCCATAGAAATATTCAAAAGTGTAATCATTACCATATTCCTTGCATGCCTGCCAGTTGGTGTGGAAAGTCGAAACGAACATGTCGAATGGTGTTCTCATATTCACCAAGAACAAATCGATGAGTTGTTCATATTTCTTCTGATAATTCTTTCCAAATTCACCCAATTTCAACTACAGTTCCTTCACATGGGCCAAATAGTCTTCTATTCTATCGAAAGAATGAGGATTGAGAGAGATCAACTCTTTCTCCAATTGCACGACATGGATTTCATCGACTCTATCAAATATAGACTTCAACTTATTCCAGAATTGATGAGGATGGTCGATTTCGCTGATGTGAAATCGAATCTCTCACGAGATATAGATATTGATGACCCCCACAACCTCATACTTCTTCCCATCAACAATGAACCTGATCATCTATTGGATCTAGAATCACAGTATCTATATATTTCCATAGTCCTTTACTCTTTAGTAGGGTTTCCATGTACGGTGCCCATACAACATAATTTCATCCACTCGAAACTATAAGATCGATCTTCAAAGTAATCTTTGATATCTAGATAGATCTAATCTATTTCCACAAGATACAGTCAACAAATCAATGACCCAGATTCAATCACACAACAAATATGATTCAACATGATTTGTGAACAACAAGAGAGGTCACAACTAGTCACTCTTATACCATGTTGGGGATTGGGTGTAACCTGATACAAAACAAATAAATAGAACTATGGATAATCGAAGAGGAATAAGTTTCAAAGATAATAGGTGGTGTCTAAAGAGATCATTGCAACACTTAAACATAGGGAATTGTGACCATAACATCACAATACATGTTGAACATCTTTTCATATGTTCAAGTCACAATCTTGTACACTTATACTGCTTGTTGTTAATGATCCATCGAGTCTGCTATTTATAGCTTCAATATATAACCAACTTCCTTGGAATCGAGAAGATCTTGTCCACATATAACCATTGGTGGTTAGAGTTGACTCCGTCAAATCCTCACTATCTAGTTGGCTCGACAAGGATGCTTGACCCGACCGTCCATGCATTCAAATCGTATTCGATTGCTTGGTTGGTCGATCCACCAACTGTCTTTGACTGCCCAACCGATAAGCTTGTCGACTACTCGACCGATTGATGTAGATATCCAGTTGATCACCCGAATGATTATTTCCAAATGTTAGTCGACCACCCAATCGACTGATTCCAAGAGAAGTATGATGAAACATCAGAACCTGAAGTTTCAATAGAATTCACTTAAATAGGTATGTTGGTTAAGTTAAGAAAAAAAAATTGATTTTAGTTAAAAATTTGTAAAAGTAATAAATAAAAGTATTGTTTTTTTTTTGTAAATAAAAAGGACCTTATATTAAATCACAAGTATACAGTTGTGCAATGCTTGGCAGCCACTTGTTCTGCCACATGAGGGAAACCAAAATAGGTGGCTCCAAGCATTGATGTGTCTATCATGGATGATTTTTTTTTACAAAAAATGTGCAGAGGAATGATAGTTTCTACAGGAACCTTGTTCCATCTGTCTATCCTAGGGTTGACCTCATTTAGAGCCGCCATAACTAAGAAAATTACACAACCAGGAAAAAAGAGTGAAAACTATCTTATCAATGTCCATTCTAAATATGTAATTAACAAAAAACTGGGACCTGGGGTGAGCCGCGCCAAGCCATTGGAGAACTTGGATATCCATGAGAGGTGTAAGTCAGGGTGAATCTTTGCTTGCAAGTTGGGAAATGGGCTTGCATTGGGGCTTCTGTGAATGCCTCAAATAGCAAGTCCAGTCATTGATTGGTGATCCCTTGGCCATGCACCTATTCGTCTTGCCACTATCGGATGTCAAAGAGGAGCTCAAGATGCTCCTCTACCAGATGATAGGTTGAGTGCGAGCTCTCCTCTCTTTTGTCCATGTCTGTCATCCGCTGCAGTTGAATCCTTCCCCGCAACTGTCAATTTTCAGCTTGGGGGGATTTCCTCCTCCACGATACAGCTTTCGTCCTCGTAGTGTGGCTCTCCTAGCTTGAGTACTGGGGGGGAAAGAAGGTTGGTGGAAGAGGGGAGGTGTGCCTCTGAGGGTGGCACTGTCACGTTCATTGAGATCGGACTTGGATGAAAAACTGGAGGTGGCAGCTCCTCTTTGATGGTGTTGAGGCTGGGGTGTAGAGGTGCCTCTTCCTTCGAAGTGATAAATTGAAAATGCAGAGGCGACGATGGAGAATGCACCGGGGAAGACGGGGTATCCATTTTTGGAGTGCACAGGGAAGTTTGAGTCTGAAACGAGAGGGACGGGGTCTCCATTTTTGGAGCATGCAGGGTCGTCTTAGTGCTCCTAGTGTGGCTATGGGGGTGGCTGAAATGAAAAATTAGAGCTCGCTGAGAGGTTGTAAGTCTGGTGGCTCGGGTGAGGGCATTCATTTTTATGGTGCCCCGCTTGGGATTTCCCCACTCTCGGGGCATGGTGGGAGGAGCCAGGGGGGAGGGGACGAGAGGGGGCGGTGGGGGAGCGGTAATGGCAGAAGGAGGCCAGGAGAACGCACAAAGTGCAAGTTATGAAGCCAGGAGGGCCGAGGAGATTTGTGCAATGATCATAACAGGTATAAAACAGGAAGAAATGCACGCCAGGGTTACCTTTAACGCTGAGAGGAGCCATAGAAGCCTCTCCCATTGCCATTGAAGGCCGACGGGATTGCTGCGTGCGACTGGTACTGGTGGCTTGGCTGGATTGCTCATCCAAGAGCTTTTCCAGGCGCACTGAATTAACTCTCCTCATGGTGTGTGCCATGGGGAGTTAATACATCGGGGGTGGCGGCTTGGGATGATAACTCCCCCCGCCATCTGTCCCTGCCATCTATCCCCCTCCTTTTGCCAAGTGGCACCCCATCTGGGTATAAATAAAAGTATTGTTACTGTTTAATATATTATGTATATAAATAAGAGAGGTAGAATATAAATGGTTACAACACCTTGCAAAAGAACAATTGATGTGAAAAAAAATATTAATTAAATCAATTTAAAAATAAACTTTTATAAGGAATTTTATAATTTGTTTTTATAATTTGTTAAAAAATGCACTTCGTGGAATAATTTCTTTTGTAATATTTTCGTAATATAATGCACCATATTGTTACCATGTACTTAACGTATAGATATCCTAAATAAAAACAAGTGTTGAGGCAGGTTTGAAAATTGATAATAATAATGATTTAAAACTATAATAAGATTTTTGAACTAAATAAAAAATAGTATTTTTTTTTTTATATTATTCATTATATTTGTAATAATTGAAAAAGATAAAACAACTCAATATTTCTTATATTATAAAATATTACTTAAAGATTTAAAAATTTTCAAATACAAATTTGAATAAAACTATAATGAAAGATTAAAAAATGTTAATAAATGTAAAATCATTAAAATTAAAAGATTAAAAAAATATTTGTAAACGTAAAATTATTGAAATTTTAATAAATATTGATATTTAAAATTTACATTTTTATCTCATCTTTTTAAAATAACAAACCACAATTTAAACATCAATAATACATTTTACATTACCTAAAAACACAATAATACAATATTATATTTTAACATATATTATAATATATTATATAACACAATATTGCATTACTCAATACTATTTCTTTTGTTCTGTCTTTAAAAAACAAACCACTTCCATCTATTATCCTCTAACAAATAACAAACTCTAGAAATGACACAATAATACAATATTATATTTCATTATATATTATAATATATTATATAACACAATATTGCATTACTCGATGATATTTCTTTTGTCCTATCTTTAAAAAACAAACCACTTTCATCTATTATCCTCTAACAAATAACAAACTCTAGTAATATTCATGAATGACATTTGTTATGGTTTTCTTTTATAAATATGTTATATTGTATTATATTATAAATATATATCTTATTCCTTATAAGATCAAGTATAGTATCATAATGTCTCTCAATGTTTAAACATAATCATTAAAATATTAATGTTTAAACAAAATCATTAAAGTATTTATGCATATAAGATAGAGAAAGTAACAAGCATAATCGAACATTATTTGTGGAGGGTTGATCTTTCAGACCATGATATTTTTAAAATGATGGATGATTCAACCATATGCTATTCCAACTTGTCATTTTTAAGGAAGAGTTTATGTGATGATTAGAAAATAATTATTAAAGAATTTATGTCAATAAATATTAATTGGGTTTTAAAGATAACATTTATATCAATGGTATGTGATAAAGAAATGGTATGTGATAAAGAAAGAACAATTCATGTGCAATTCATAACCAAACTGTGTTGAATGAAAAAGAAAAAAGAAAAAGGATTTCTGGTAATGATTTAAGTTTACATGAAACAAAGTACAAAATCCATAACCAAACTATATTGGTTGAGGATAAAGAAAAACGATATTCGGTAATGATTTTAAAATCTATTAATACTAGATAAAGAAAAGAAAAACGATATTCGATAATAATTTTAAAATCTATTAACACTTCTGTAGATATTTAATTTAGCATTAAATATCATGAAAAAAAAGATAAGTCATGCATGTAGAATCAAAAGATGAAAGTGGATTTAAAAAATTAAATACATTGTTCCATTAATAAAGTTGTGATGACGATGGCCAGAAACTTTATTGATGCAAATTTGTGAATTGATTCACCAAATAATATAACAAGAAAAAATTGAGTCTCTTTGATGATGGCCATAAAAAATATTGATGCAAATTTATGAATAAGAAAGAAATATTGTACAATGAAGCAAATGAATGATTCTAAACATGCCATCCAATTTCCTAAACAAAAGTTAAAACAAAATCAGCTAATATTTGATAATAACATGAATACCTGGTAGTAACGTTTGCGGAGTAGGAATAAATTCATACATTTGAAAGTTGAACGTTGCAATATAAGCATACTATAACTCAGCCAGGTCTCCAAGAAGTACAGAGAGGATAAAAGATCCATCCCCTTTAGAACCTAGTAGCTCCAACCTGAATGGACTTTGACGCTCTAAAGTTCTCACCCCCTCACTCATCCATAGATCTCCTCTTCTATGAGATCCAATTCGAAGACTTAAATCTTGAACTACTACCACAATAATGACCAATGCCTCTATCCACCATTACAACTATTTACTAGAGCTTAAATAGAGGCCAAATTGCCTTGGTTATTGTGGGAAGATAATTTTATAAACTCTTGGAGAGGCCAAAGTGCGTTGGTTATTGTGGGAAGATAATTTTATATACTCTTGGAAGTTGTATGGCTTTTACCAACCCTAATACCATTAATTATCCTTCAAGGTGATTAAAAACTATTGTAGTCAAATTGTTTCATATTCCTTCTAATTATCTCAGTGACATTAATTAATTAATTTTAGACCATTATTTTTTTTGCTAAGTTCTCACTACATCATTTACTTTATATGACACATTATCCATTGTTTTAATATTAAAACTATGTTTCTCTTCCCTGGTTGTCGAAGGGAAATAAGTTATTTACAAGCATATCATGGCACATCAATGAGAAGAATAATTCCCAAATCTAGAGAAGAATAATGCTTGTTGTTACTAAATGGTAAATGAATTTGGACTCCATCATTGTTGTTATCCTTTTTATGGTCAAACATTTCTTATGAAACCTTTTTCCTAACTAAAACTGTGAGAGGTTCTTTCTTCTTTTATGGTATTGTTGATGTTCTTTCTTCTTTTATGGTACTATTGTAGTATCTTCTATAGCAACATAAAGTAAATGAAATATGATGGAAGGCATACCTAAACTACTAAAAGAAAATGAGATGTGTAGGATAATTGGTTATACTATAAATGCTCTTGTATAGGACCTTTTAATTGAAAAATTTAAACATCGAGCTAAAAGGTAGGTTAGCAAAAAGTGTAGATTAAACTGCTACTAACATCCACTACATTTCTTTCAGCATCCTGACCTAACACTTTTATTCATCTACCCTAATTTTTAGTGTTTCTTCTATTCCATGCAAATCTGTTTATGAAATTTACATAGAATAACACTAAGACAAAAGTAAAAATAAAGAATGGTTTCTTAGTATTCTTTAATAGAAACATCTTGCACTGCAAAAGCTAAAAGATATTAAACAAATGACAAATGAGTTGGTCCCAAAATATGATGTAGTGGTTCATGGCTAAAATGTTCCAAAAGATTAGGACACCTATGAGTATGCATAATATAAAAGCATTTGAAGCATCTTTGAAAAAGACTCAATAAAAAGTGAAGAAGATTGAGTTACTTTATCCACAAATCGTAGAATGGAAAAAAAATGAGAAAAACGGAGAAGTCAATTCAAAACCTTGCAATGCACTCAACTAAAATGGACTTGCAGTGTACTATTTGCATAAATGAAGTAGAGAAACACACGGTATGCTACAAAGCCATGGCTAGTTATTGGTAAGATTCATAACTTTATTTTTTTTAATTACTTCCCATGAAGGAGAACAAAATTATCGATGACCTTCATAACGTTGCTGCTAGCCACTAGCTCAAATGCACCATGCTTTGAAGAAAGAATAAATAAATACAACAATAAATAAATAATTAAAACAGAAAATAACAATGTCACTATTACCATTTTACTGCAATTTACATTCCTATCCAATGGTTATTGCAATATTACCAATCTTACTTATAAGCATAGCCCAATCTGACCGCACATAATAATAATGATGTAGAAAAAAACACTTGTCTCCCTCATGCATATGTAACACTTACCAATGGTTATTGCAATATTACCAATCTTACTTATTCCTATCCAATGGTTATTGCAATATTACCAATCTTACTTATAAGCATAGCCCAATCTGACCGCACATAATAATAATGATGTAGAAAAAAACACTTGTCTCCCTCATGCATATGTAACACTTACATATGCCATGCATTTTACCTTCATTGTTTGATGTTTGTTGTAATTTGTAATTTGACCTATCCAATTAGGAATCACCTTTATCTTATTAGTCCCTGTCCTTCGGGCGGGAGGGATTATTAATAAATGATTTTTAGTCCTTCTATTTGTTATGCACAGAAACCAACATAATATGAACCATCTTAATTAAAGTTTGGAGAGTTTTATACAATTTCCAAATTCAGATTTGATTTTGATCTTAACTTTTCAATTTGAGGCCTTATTTGGCCTCTTCTCGAGGCACATTGTAACATCCCCGACCTCACACTGCCCGGGACATGCCACTCATCAGACACTTTACTTAGATCTGAAGTCGTCTTTGTAACATTCCCAGCCTTCAAAAGGCCAGGCCATGCTACTCCTGAACACTCTTTCATGCTCAGATACCAATTTGTAACGTCCCCGACCATTCATGTCGAGCCATGCTACATCGAAGAACACATCGGTTCTCTGTGCGGAACATACTGTAACATACTTAGCATCCTAACTAAGTTATGTCTCATATAATTTTCTAACTGCATGCAATTAAAACATATGCACACACAGAACTCTTGCAGAAGATTAATATATATAAAACGTGAACAGACAAATATGCTATGTAAATTCATGAATTCACACTGAAATAACAGTAAACATATATAGGCAACATATACATGCAATACCCATAATCATACAGACAACTATAATCACACTTAGGATAAACCCATAAAAATAACACGTGAATAACAATGCAGTATGTAAATTAATAACACAGTTGACACTTATCTTTGTGAGAATATCACCAACTGTGTGCAGACCTTCCATGAACCTCCTAGCCTTAGACCACACTGTTCATCACTCTCAACAGTGAGTTATCCCCGAGCTGGGACTAAACTCCACTTGGATAAAGGGGTTCCTAACCAGGCTAAAGGCTCATGAACAACAAGAAAGACTCCGTCTCAGGTGCTTACTCAACTAACAGCCTATAGTCCCTCATTCCCCACATGCCTGTCCCGCCCAAGGAAGTGTGCCCCTTCTCTGCTCAACAGTCCCTCGACTGCCCCTCTTCCCTTCCAAGGCTTCAACAACAGGTCAGATAGGAAGTTGTAGAGCCCTGCAGCTGTAGTTCAACACCTTCGGGAAATCAATCCCCATCAATTCTCTCACCCAGAGAATTTCTCACGGGCCTGACAACCTGCCTCTTCAATATCCCACGGGCCTGACAACCCTTTTCTTCAATCCCGATCCCAAACTAACAGTTACCCAAGATAAGGCTCTGGATACGGGTTCAGGTAAAGTCATGAAGATACAAATGATATCTCAATGGCTGCCAATCCTCTTGGATGATTGACTGTATATCTCAGTGATGGATCAATCAGGGGAAAGATTATGGTCCGAATGATGGAGAGACCCTTGAAATGAACTAAGTCCAACAATATGTATGCATGCCCCCAACTTGACACTTGTCATGTTGGAAGCTACTTTGGCCCACTTGGCCCCAACTTAGAAATTATGATAACATAATTATCCATACTTTATGATTTAAGAAATATTAATATAATATTCCTTAACTTAGCCCCTTCCCTTTCCCTAACTAGTGGAGTTTAGTCCCCCATCTCTTTTATTGTGGTCGGTCTATGCGCAACGATGTATTTTTTATTAAATATGAGATATGTACAAAAATAGGCGCATTGGCCTTTAACATCTAGGCTCTCCGGCCTAATCAAAACATAAGCATCCTAGCTTATAATACCGAGTCACCAACCTATAAAACATATCAGATACACAAGGCTCCCTGGCCTCTACATCGCACACACTTAAGATGCTGCGCGCGGTATCCTAGAATGTGCACACTTCCTCATTTTACTGCGTAGTACATCTGTGTACTATGCCATGAAATGTGCATACCAAAATGATATCAAATCAACTCACCAGCTTATGTACATTTGTATTTACATTTGCAATTTGGTTCGGCCTTAGGGATATTACACACATGGAGACTATATGCAAAGTATTTCATTTGAATGTTAGGAAATGATGACTAAGTTAATGTGTATATCTTTTGAGGTGAAGTAATGCTATCTCTAGAGATAGCATTACTTTGTTAACATTTTTTATTAGCATTCTTTTTTCCTATCTCATCGTTTAATCCTTTAGCATTGCATGCTTGTTGTTGTGTCAAGTAGATCTGTGGACATCCATCAAAGAGATCTGTGTCATCGTTTAATCCTTTAGCATTGCATGCATGTTGTTTTGTCAAGTAGATCTGTGGACAACCATCAAAGAGCATCCTTTTGAGTGGCACGAGGCTTTAGTTCTCTCTCAATGAAGAACACCATCTTCAAGAATACCATTGTTTGAATACCATCGTCCATCCATCACTGTATTTGCTTTTCCATCATTGTCTTTTCTTTCTTTCACTATCACCAATGCCTTTGTTTTCTTTCACTATCACCAATGTCTTTGCTTAGTTTCAGCTGGAAGCATAAATCACTCTCATGAATAAAACACAATCACTCTCACGAACAAGACGTCATACGTCATGGTAGTGCGTACTTGACTTCTGCAAGATATGTGAGTCAAATAATACATAATTTAGTTTCCTTCTCAGTAAAATTCTATCTTGTGAATTTTTTTCCCTATCTTGAGGTTTACAAATTTAGTGATTATCAATGAAAATAAAATAGAAAATGGAAATGTGCATTGTTTTACTTATTTTTTTGGTTTTATCTGGTTAAATCAATGGAATATACTTATATTGAGAGTGATAATGGCTTAGTATTTCTAGCCTGTGATTTTTTCCCCTATTTCTTGGTTTACAAATTAGGTGATTGTCAACAAAATTCAAATAGAAAATGGAAATGCCCATTTTACACGTTTTCAAGCAGAAAATTTGGATTAATCTAAACTCAGGAAAAAATCCATTTCTGTTGGATAATTATTTGACTTGTTAGCATTATCCACTTTAATAATCTCATAAATAAGCACTCAGGACTTACATCATTGTCCCTTATTCATTTTTTGGAGGTAGAGAGTATCAAACTACGAGACGCCCCTAGGAGCCGACAAAATTCCTATGAGATCGAATTTTCCCAACAGGTTATTGTCCTTCGTCCATGCCCATTCAACTTTGTATACTTGAATTGAGACCCCAAGTTGATTATCGAAATAGGTTGACGAAATATGCTCCTTGGTGGGAATGGTGGTATTCCACGGTATTACTACTTTCATTACGCCTCCCGCGATTTCGAGCCCAAGACTAGATCAACCTTAACACGAGCATCTCCCCTAGGTATATATTCCTAACCCACAAGGGCTATGGTAGCATAATCAGTGATAGATCAAGAAACATAGCCAATTGTTGAACCCATTGACCCATAGCAACCCTCAACTCAACATTTGTGTTTACTGAAATCCCCATTCTACTTACCCGGTTCTGGGTATAATTCTATTAGAACAAGCAGGTAAGCCAGCACACGAGAAAAGCAGGGATAGTATCAATAAGTAGAGCACACAGTGAGAGGATACACCTATCAGGAGAACAACCCACAAGCTACTCTCTGGGCATAGGTTCTGCACAAACCAAAATGGCCAATAAGCGAAACGAAATGCTATGAACTGCGATGAAATTTATGAGATTACGTAAGCAGGGTTGACGAAAAAGCCCTGAGCAATAAATAGTAAATATAGGGTGGGCAAAAATAAATAAGTCTTTGCCATTAAGAATGGCGACCTACACAGCTGTGCCATAGGCCACGACTTCATCCGGGTTAATGCTCTTACACAACTCTTTGCCATTGAAAACATATTGGAGAAAATGTTGTACTTTGGAAATGCGAGTCGAACCCCCAACAAGAATGACATCATCTAGTTGGCTCTTTTCCATCTTGGCATCCCACATGCATTTCTCCACAGACTCCATACTCCTCCTGAACAAGTCCGCGTGATGACGCATCGTGATTGTCTAGAAGGTACAGGGTGAGATTCCCAATGACTCGCTTCCCCACACCCTACCTCTCCAATTTTGAACACGTCTTCTAATTTTTGCGCTACGTGGAGTCTATCAAGAAATAGTTCCCTCTATGTAGAATTTAAATAAGACATGGTCTTACCTACAGAGAATGGTTCAACACTTGTAATTGCAAACCATGTCACATTGCCTTTCAAAGCACTCCATGTATTAATAATTACAATAATGTCTAAAAGCCTGGTTCATTTGCCTTGAGATAATAGTTTTTGTACTTTAATGAGTGAAAAGTCATTAGATTAGTTTAACTAAGTTCACCTTCTCCTTGTTTACTTAAGCACAATTTATTTTCTTTAAATATGTAGTTTCTGATATCTAAATTATTAAATAAAATATAATTAAGGAACTATCAATATTACGTTGCGAATTTGTGAAAGTGCATAAAATATTTATCACTCATTGAAATACTCATTTTATTTTGAATTTTAACACTTTTGTGTTAAAGCGTGAACACCTATTTCACAATTTCTCATTTATCCATAATTAAATTCTAGGATAACTCTTGTTCTTCCAATAAAATATTGTTATCACTCTCCTCGTATAATGCATAGGCTAGAAGCTAAGACAGTGGGTCCACTAGATGCAATTTAAATCGTTTGATTCTATCTAAAAATGTTGTAGTAAAGAGTTGTTCTGAGACTAGTTCTTAGAGACTTCCATAAGAATTTATTAAAACTAACTAAATGCTCACTGGAATTTGTCGTTATTTATTTCAAACAAAATTTAACAATCCCTGTAAATGTGGGTGTTGTAACAATAGTAAATCAAGTTTAACTACTAGAGGAACCAAGCATGAGATAGAGACGACCTTAATATTATCGAGGCGTTTTAAATATAAGCAGATCGATTTAGTTTGCATGTGCAGAACTGCCAATCCCACACATCCAAATTTGTCATGCACATCCACACATCCTCGATTCTTGGTTAGTTACATTAAACTTAACTTATATTTTTATATTCAATCCATGTTATTTAATAACATATCAAAATAATGAAAAATAATAAACATTTCATGTTTGTAATATCCCTTGGCAGAACCCAAATGTAAATATAACCCAAATGTAAATATAATCCAAGTATATTTAAGCTAGTGATCTGTTTAGACATCATTTTTGTAATACACCTTTCATGGCATGGTGCGCGCATATACTGCGCAGTAAAGGGATGTAATGTGCACATTTCTGAATACCACGCGCAGTAACTAAGGTGCGCGCAACCTTAAAGACAAAGGATACATCGCGCAGTAACTAAGTGCGTGAAATATTAAGGTCAACGAACCTTTGTGTATATACTATGCATTATAGGATGGTGAGCTAGTATTATAAGTTGGAATGCTTATGTCTTGGAATTAGGCTAGCATGACTAGATGTTAAAGGCTAGAGTGCCTACTTTGTACATGACTCATGATTAATATAAAATACATCACTGTGCGCAGACCGACCATGATAAAAGAGATGGGGGATTGAACTTCACCAGTTAGGGAAAGGGAGGGCCAAAAGTCAAGGGAATATTATATTAATATTTCCTAAAACATAAAGTATGGATAATTAGTTTATCCTAAGTTCTAAAGTTGGGGACAAGTGGASAAAAGTAAYYTMYGATATGACAAGTGTCAAGTTGGGGMCATGCATTCATAYCRTSKGGAAACTTASCTCAGCTMGGKGGGGGTAATTTTTCWSRSARATRCCTTACRAAYRRGRRRAGSRGARRACCRWCARGYWRABSATSATTTMTTTTGRCARAGAKTTCACARTGATTCCAAAAACACACTYRGTTATCCAGTCAATGACTCCATGACCATTTYCACTCATAMATTHYRTTATCCTTGAGAYARYMATKTCAYCTTTCHGAAGYCTRTTTCCYCATMCTTTTTGGTTGGTGTACYTDGTTAGCTTRGAGMGGGATTRWAGAAGHRGGTTKTYARGYYYGTGAKHAGTYCTCTRRGHGAGARAATTDHTGGGGAYTGATTTYYRTAGGTGMTAMAHTRYARCTAYARYGMTCWGAGACTTYYGKTCYGRCCTRTTGYTRAAKCCCTGGAAGGGAAGTGGGGYARYCRAGGGAYTRTTBARSAGAGAMGGGGMACACYTYCTTGGGTGGGAHADGCATGTGRGGAATGAGAGGYTGTMGGHTGTTARTTGAGTGAGCACCTGAGAYRRAKTYTTTCYTRTTKTYCATGAGCCTTAGCCTRGATARGAATCCCTTTACCCTGGGTRGAGTWCAGTYCYAKMTYGRGRGTGATTCACTRTTGAGAGTGAYGARYARTGTAGTHTATGGCWRGGAGGTTYRTGGAYGGTHTRTAAGYAGTTGSYGAYAGYMTTTCTAAGATAAGTACCAATTGTATGATATATGGATATGYTGTTTTGTTATTTACATGCCTATGTTACGATTTTATCATATATGTGACTATGATTGCTTGTGTGCTTATGGGTAATTTCCTGTAAATGATGCATATCGGTAATTACTGTTATTTTAATATAAAAGTCGTATGTTACAGAAAGTAATTGTTTGTTTATGTTTAGATGTAAAGCTTCCGCGAGCGTGCTGTATGTATATGTTTTAGTTCTATGCAGTCTAAAGAGTAAATTTAGGTGGCATTGCTTAGTTGACTACTAAGTATGCTACTGTATGTTTTGCAGTATGGGAACGAAAGTGTTCCCTAGAGTAGCATGGCACGACTTGATGGCTAGGAATGTTACCGACTGCCGTCAAAGCATGAGTGGTTTCTCTGGAGTGGCATACCTTGGCCTCAGGTTGGTCAGGGGGATCGTTACAGTGTGGTATCAGAGCCTCAATTCAACATTGAGCTTGGATGGGCCAGAAGGGTGAAAATGAAGTGAATATTCACAGAAAAGTAACTTCAAAGTGACCAGAATTAGAGTCATAGAGTGTCCTTGGAAAAGGTTGGCGTACTGGCGCACATGGTAAATTTGGCACCACGCGGGAAACCGTGGTGTGCTAGTGTGCGCGGTAAATTGTGGCACCGCACATAAGATTATTATGTGTAGATGCATGTACTGAAATTAGCCTTGTGCGGTAAGCACACACATAGTAAGGTGCACATGGGGTGCACAAGTATTGGTTAACGCAGATGAATTTTGTTGGTACGCGCATAAGTATGAGCATAAGGTGTTTCGCAACAGTGTATTCAGTAGTGTGCGCAGATATTTGAGCGCGAAGGAATATTTTAAACTTGACATGGTGCATGCATAGGATGAAAATGCATGTGGAATATCAATGCACAGTATCGAAACTGTGCATAGTGGATATTGGTGCACAATGCCAGAGTAGTGCGCGTAAGTAGTCGGTACAACGAAGAAGAAATGCACAGTAGATTTCGGTGCACGGAGACGCGTTTACCTTTTAATATTGCTATGCACGATAATATAAATGAACAGGTCAAGTTAATGCGCGCGAATTCGCTTGGAAGGCGAGGAATCCGAGTTTAAATTGCATAATAATAAAAGAAAAATAAACACATAACCACATTGAAGCATTAATTAAAAAGAATTCCGAATTTTAATTTCTTTCGATTTAGACAGATGAAAATAAAATATAAGATTACAAGAAAAAATTATTATAAAAGAAAACAAGAGTCATAACATCACCAGATATAAATTGTAATAAAACAATCTAAAATCAGTTTCTGTATTTATATAATCATATTAATCACAAAATTACAAAAGGGTGATGACAACAATTAGCCTGTTGTAAAAAGGGTCGTTGAAGAAAACGCCTATCATCTCTTGTACTCTTTACCTCCGCTATCGATTGTTCAAAATTCACTGAGACATGCTTATCTTAGTTGAAGACTTACTTCAGCTTAGCAATTTCTGCCTTTAAAGAAGAGTCTAACCAGACTGGTTGATTTTCTCCAACACTTTTGGTCGCTTCAACCGTAGATTCCTCCTTCTTATGTTGCTTACTCCTTTTTTTCTTAGCGTCTGGCCTGTTGATGACTAAATCCTTTATAGTGGGATTCAACCTAACTTCCAATCACGAGTCTATAACCGACTCTATGTGGAACTTAGTTGCTAGAAGGTGTGCAAGGACCCTTTCCTCCTTATTCACAGGAAAGCCTAGCATGTTGCTCGAATAACCAATCTCACTCGACTTAGTTTTTTCCATGTATCTCAGGTTGGGGATACCGAAATGTGTCTTTATAGAGAGAAGGAAGTTGAGAAGCTTGAAGATTACTACGATTATGGATACGCAGATATCTTCATACTTGGGGAGTGGTAATTATAGAACTCCATTTATGAAGCGTAGACATATTATGTACAAAGAGTGTTGGGTTTCCATGCTCGGCCAATCCATTTTGAATGATTATCTTTTAGGTTCATTACATGGCGGTGTTCAGCTGACGTCACATGGTTGCAAAGTACCGAATGAATGAAGTAGGGTGATCTGACTAGTCGTCGCCCACTCCACGAGTGGTGGACTTGACATGTTGAGACACGTAATACCGCGTCTTGGCGAAAGTGGTTTCGACAAAACCACCTTCTTGAGCAAGTGTATCGCGGAAGGCATTGTACGTCACCATTCTCGAGACTTGGGTATTATCTATAATTGTCGTGGTGATAACACCAGGAAACTGGGAGTGATAATGCTGATGTGTATGTTGAATCAAAATGGTGCATATTCTCATGAATTGCTGATTTGTTAGTCTGATTAGTTTCGATGGCTGCACATTTTGCAGAATTAAAAACAACTCGGTCAGGTCAGACCATTGCAGAGTCCATAGGAATGGAAGAGGCACAGGGGAATTACAGTCATCCAGAGAAGAGCAGAAGGATAGATGTCCATTTGGGCATGGAAGGAACGAAATCCAACGGACATGGAGAAGAAAGGAATGAAGATATGAATATGGCTGAGACCATTAAGAATTTGCAGAAGGATGTCCAAAGCCATAAAGTTGATAATGAAAGGCTTATGAAATCCAAAGAGTAGCAGGATGAGTTCAACATGAAGCTATTGGAAGGTTTGAATAGAATATAGAAGAAATTGGTTAAGGAGAGTGACTCAAGTAGATCCGAGAGTCACAAATCTTCAGAGGAGAAGGGAGAAGTAAAAAGGTTCTAGTAGGCATCATCATCATCCCCATAGGCATTCCCATAAGAGAGCAGGAAACAACTCAAGTCTATCCCCTATCAGAAGGTATAAGATATCTAGGGTGGATGAGCTGCGAGGAGAAATGAACAAAATCAAACCTCCTACATTTGATGGTGAGCACAAGAAGGATGAAGATGCCAACACATGGTTTCTAGGCACGAGGAAGTATTTTCAATTGCATAATTATTCTTCTCATGCTGAAGATAGAATCTCTATCTATCAACTCAAAGGAAAGGCCTCCATGTGGTGGGAACAACTTGTGCAGGTACATCACATTGTAGAGAAAAGTGTTACTTGGAGAGAATTCAAGAGGTATTTTGAGAAGAAGTACTTGACCAAAAGATACTATGACAAGAAAATGAAAGAGTTCTTTGAACTCAAACTTGGAAGTATGACCATAGATGAATATGAAATAATATTCCTAGAACTGCTGAAGTACGTCTCCTTCATCAAGGATGAGACAGTTAAAATTCAAAGCTATTTGAGTGGATTTCCAACATTAATCAGTGAAAAAATACAATATGATGATCCCAAGACATTGGAAGAGACCGTAAGGTGAGCTAAATGTCTATATGATCAGCGGAAAGCAAGGCCAACTTTCCAAAAAGCTTGGGAAGACAAAAATAAGTTCAAGGTGGATCAGAGGAAGAAAGGATTTAAACCATCATTCTTCAGACATAGTCCACAGGGACCACCAAATTCTAAAGATCCCAAAACGATAGAGGCAGAAGGCCAAAGGCCAAGGCAACCACCCATTCAATGTTGGGGTTGTAAAGGAGATCACAGATTCAGAGATTGTCCTCACAGAGGAGAAAAAGGAAGGACTGTTTATAATGTACAACAAGCTAAAACAGTGGAGGACATGGGAATAAATGTGCCAAGGATTTATGCAGCCCTGGACAACAAGCAAGCAGAGTATCAGTCCCACATGATTGAAGTGGAAGGTATGATCAACAACCAAACCCTTTCTATTTTAATTGATTCCGGATCTAGCCATAGTTATATAGACCCTAAGATGGTGGAAAGTTTGAAATTGCCAAGAAGCAAGCATGGGAAATCTTCGTTGGTGCAATTGGCTACAAGAGCCAGAAGAAACGTTAATGAGATGGTTAAGTCCTACCTCATAGACATGAATGGACTAATTACCAGGGCAGATTTGAACATCTTACCCTTAGGTTCCTATGACTGTTTAATTGGGATGGATTGGTTGGAACCGCATCATGCTTTATTGGATTGTCATAACAAAACATTCACTTGCTTGGATGAAGAAGGGAACCAAAGGAAAGTGCAGGAAATTTGCAGGGAAGTAACCGTTAGAGAAATTTTAGCATTGCAGCTGAAGAAATGTTATAGAAGAGGATATCAAATATTTGCAGCTCATATGGAGGAGACACCTGAAGACAAGGTGCCAAATTTGGAGGATTATGCAGTCCTGAAAGAGTTTGAAGATGTATTCAAGGAAGTACCAGGACTACCCCCAAGGAGAGACATTGATTTATCTATAGATTTGATGCCTGGAGCAGCGCCAGTATCAAAGACTCTTTACATAATGAGTATACCAGAATTGAAGGAGTTGCAAATGCAGCTTTAAGAACTGCTGAAAAAGGGGCATATACGCCCAAGTGTATCACCTTGGGGTGCCCCAGTCTTGTTTTTGAAAAAGAAAGATGGAATGTTAAGATTGTGCATTAACTTCAGACAATTGAATAAAGTGACTGTTAAGAACAAATATCCTCTACCAAGGATTTATGACCTCTTTGATCAATTGAAGGATGCAAGGATATTTTCAAAGATAGATCTCATATCAGGATACCATCAGGTAATAATTAAAGAAGCATATATTAGTAAGACCACCTTTAGGACAAGGTATGGTCATTATGAGTTCATAGTGGTACCATTTGGGTTGTCAAATGCACCAACTATTTTCATGTGCTTAATGAATGGTATTTTTCAAGAATATTTAGACAAGTTTGTCATTGTCTTTTTGGATGAAATTATTATATATTCCAATTCAAAGAAAGAGCATGAACATCATTTGAGGATGGTGTTGCAAGTATTAAGGGAACATCAGTTGTATGCCAAATTGAGAAAGTGCTCATTTTATCAGAAACAAATTCATTATTTGGGGCATATCATCTCAAAAT
>SNQJ01S0158548.1:0-21900 GCA_010110895.2 Picea sitchensis
TGAGATCTTCATTTTCTGTAGGAACACGTTCATGACTTTCTGCATGAGCCATGCTTGGTGAATGTCTCTCTGAAACTTGTGGTGAATGAATATGCTTCCTCCTTGTCGGATGAGAACTTAGCTCCACAAGTTGACCTTCTCCTTTTGTGAGTTTCAACCTTGTGAGCATCAGAAACAAAACTTACAAACAATCAAGTCTTCAAAAACCAGTGCTCTGATACCAACTTGATCTAAAAATGAAGAAGACTTGAAATACTTGAAATTATTGCAATGTAAATGTTATGTGTTTAAAGAAAATGGATCAGTTTTCAACACATATATTAAGGGATTACTTATGAAAAATACACATAGACAACATCATAATCAATGAACATAAGCACATAAACACAACAATTGATAAAGGAGTTCACCCCTCTCTTGGGCTACATCTCCTGGTCCAGCTTCCAATGGATCATTATTATTAATTTCTCAAAAGTGCTCAAAAACATGTATTACAATGCTCAAACTGACAAATCAACTACTCCAATGGCTTTAGAGAATCCAAAAACCCCTGTTTGGGCTCTTTCGGCACCTCAATCGGTCGAAAAACGAAGAAGTTAGGCCTCCTGGAAGTCTCCCCCTTCAAGCTTGTTGTCTCTACATCTACAAATTGCACCCTTGTCTCTTGAACCTGGCACACACGCAATAAATAGCGTGAAAACCCAACACCAGGTGCAACCATGCCAATGGTGAAAACCGTAGGATGGTTAAGGGCACACCAACCCCTAACCGCCTAGCACCTGGGCACATGGGAAATGTGACCGCGTGTGTTAGCAAAAAGGATTAATATGGTTACAATGGTTTAAACTCCCCCCGCGCTCCTGTTAGGGTCACATGGAACAAAGGCATATGACTGGGGGTTCCATATCGTTATACCAACTCCCGTGCATATATGTTATAATATGGTCATATGTGTTGAAACAAAACCACGGGTCGGGGCCAAGCCCTGGCCCGACCTCCCGCCATATACAAATATATGTGAATTTAAAAACAATAATACACACATATATAACAAGGAACAGGTGGCGGTGTAATGGTCGGGCAGATGTTGTGAAGGATTTACATGGTGGAGGAGGTCCGGGGGTCGAACCCCACAGAGTCCAAAATATTTTGATTACAACAACCAATATGAAGGTGCCACGTGGCAGCCCTTGACTGGGCCACGTGGCATCAAACCACCAACCGTATGCTGACATGTGTCAAAACATAATTCGACCTCAACTGCCAACCAAACTTTACCACATCATCAGATGCCACATCATTGTACGATCTGTATGGCCTTGCCACGTCAGCCTGTACGGACTGTATAGTCAGCATTAATTTTTTTTTGCCTGTTTGACGTTATGAACAGATTTCAATATCTCTCACTCCTGACATCCATTTGAGATGAAACGAGTTTTGTTAGGTTCGCAATGACGAGGTCTACGCTCTCGTTTGGTTTGAAGCGATTCTAAGCACTTTGAATTTTTGAGCAAAATTTGATCCCCTGATCACTTAAAGGACATGCAACACTTTGGTGGGATGAACTGTAGGATGACATGTGTTGCAAAGGAAAGAAAATAATTAAAAGATGGGATAAAATTGTCATAAAGATGAAATACAATTTTATACCCAGAGATTACCAAATCAATCTGTTTTGAAGAATGAAGAATTTGAGACAGAAGGGGATGACAGTGAAGGAATACACTGAAGAGTTCTATAGGATAAACATCATAGAAGGTCATCATGAGAGTGATGATGAAAAGTTAACCAGAGACATGAATGGTCTGAGATATGACATTCAAGATGATATGAGCATGGTAACAATCAAGAATGTAGAATATGCTTATCAAATGGCTTTGAAGGCTGAAGAGAAATTGGGTTGAAAGAAAAGTCAAAGGGGAAGAGGTAGAAGTCAGAGCAGAGGCAAAGAAATTTCCTAGGATAGAGTAAAGAATCCCAAGGATGAATAAAAGAAACCTCATACTCACCCTGAAAGAGGAGAAAGTTCACAAAGGAGGAAGTATGCTGATAAGAACAATTTTTCTCGAGAAAGAGGAAGAGGAAGAGGCCGAGGAGGTGAAATAAAGTGTTTTGTCTTTGGAAAGATTGGAAACAAATATTTCAAATGTCCTGATAGAACAAAGGATGGAGGTGAAGCTCACATTTCGGAAGCACAAAGGTGAAATGTTGAGGTAGAAGATGTAGAAGGTGGAAGATCCTTAATGATGCAAAAAATTCTCTTGAAGCCAGAGAAAGAGGTAGAGAATCCTATCCAGAGAAACAATTTGTTCAAAACTGCTTGCAATACCAAGGATAGGGTATGCAAGGTCATAGTGGACACTGGAAGTATTGATAATCTAGTATCCACAGAAATGGTGGAGAAGATGAAATTTGAAATTGTTGCACATTCGAGTCCATACAAGGTTTCATGGTTGCAAAAAGGACATCAGGTAACTACCACTAAACAATGTTTAATTGAATTTAAGATAGGGGGATACAGAGATGAAATTTTATGTGATGTTATTTCCATAGTTGTCTATCATATTTTGTTGGGGAGACCATGGAAATATGACATACATGTTGTTCATGATGGAAGAAAGAACACATACACCTTAAAGACCAATGGTAGAATGCATATGTTGCTTGCAATTAAAGACAAGAAGGTGGAAGCAGAAGCAGGAAATACTATACTTCTCATGAATGGGAAGGAACTTCTGGATGAAGTCAAGAAAGAAGAAGACATGCAGTTTTCTATGGTAAGGAAACCTAGAGTCATTTTGACCAGTACTTCGATAGATGATATACCTAAGGAAATTCAGGGATTGTTGGAGAATTTTGTTGATATAGTAGTGGGCGAATTTCCTTGTTTGTTGCCACCCATCAGGAGTATAAGCCATCACATTGACCTTATACTAGTAGAAATTTTACCAAACAAGGTAGTGTACATATTGACGTCACAAGAGAATGAAGAACTTAAGAAGCAAGTCCATGATTTGATGGAAAAAGGATTGGTTAGAGAAATTTTGAGTCCATGTGATGTACCTATAGTGTTAAGTCCGAAGAAATATGGTGGATGGAGAATGTGTACATACTTGAGGGATATAAACAAAATCACCATCAGGTATAGATTTCTTTTACCTAGGATGGATGACTTGATGGATTGCTTGAGTTGAGTGATTTTTTTTTCAAAACTTGATTTGAAAAGAGGATATCATCAAATTAGAATGAGGGAAGGTGATGAATGGAAGACAACATTCAAGATGAATGAAGGGTTATACGAATGGCTTGTCATGTTGTTTGGCTTGACAAATGCGGCCAATAATTTTATGAGGTTGATGAAAGAAGTCTTGAAAGATTTCATTGGGAAATTCTTAATTGTGTATCTTGATGATATGTTGATCTTCAGTAAGAATGAAGAAGAGAATTTGAGACACCTAACTCTAGTGATGAGGAGATTACAACAAGAAAATTTGTTGATAAATTTGAAGAAGTCATATTTCATGAAGAAAGAACTCATTTATTTAGGGTTTGTGATCTCTTCGAATGATTTGAAGATGGATCTTGAGAAAGTAAAAGCGGTTAGGGATTGGCCATATCTAAAGAACATATTTGAAGTCAGAAGCTTTCATGGATTATCTAGTTTTTACAAGAAGTTCATCATAAATTTTAGTGGAATTTTTGCACCAATGATGGACACAGTCAAGAAAAGACATAAATATTTTCATTGGATAGAGGAAGTAGAGAAAAGTTTCAAGTTGTTGAAGGAGAAGATAACTGGACAACCAGTTCTGGTTTTGCCCGACTTCAGTAAAACATTTCAGGTCAGATGTGATGCAAGTGGATTCACAATTGGAGTAGTATTAAGTCAAGACAACAGGTCAATTGCATACTTCAGTGAGAAGATGAACGAGAGAAAGATGAAGTACTAAAGGCATGATAAGGAATTTTATGCAATCATACAGGCACTGAAGAAATGGAGGCACTACTTGGTTCCGAAAGAGTTTGTTTTGTATAGCGATAATCATGCTTTACAATTCATAACTTGAAAGGAGAAGTTGAACCAGAAACATGCAAAATGGGTTGAATTTATGCATAACTTTACTTTTGTTATAAATCACATTTCTGGAATTGTTAACAAGGTTGTTGATGCATTGAGCAGGAAATGTTTTATTTTGCAATAGTTTTGTGTGAAGACCTTAGGTTTCGATAACCTTAAGGATATGTACATAGATGACCCAGATTTTAAAGACACTTATGAAGCATGTGAGAATCTAGTTCTAAGAGACAAAAGACAATGGATTGAATGTATGGTTCAAGATGGACTGCTATTCAAAGGAAATCAGTTCTGTATTCCAAATATTTCCATGAGAGAGAATATTCTGAAGGAAAAACATAGTGGAGGATTGGTTGGAAATTTTGGCCATGACAAAACATTCACGCAACTGAAATTTTATATTATTGGCCAGGGATGAGGATCGATGTCAAGAAGTTTGTGAACAAACGCGGGATTTCCCAGCACGCAAAAGGGAACAGACAAAATACAAGATTGTATCAATCATTTCCAGTACCAGAGAGGCCATGGGATGTGGTAAGCATGGATTTTGTGTTAGGATTGTCGAGGACACAGAGAGGTTGTGATTCCATATTCGTGGTAGTCAAAAGATTTTCTAAAATGGAACATTTCATTCCATGTCAGAAAACTAGTGATGCAACTCATATTGCAAACCTATTTTTCAAAGAAGTTGTTAGACTTCATGGCTTACCTAGGAGTATTGTTTCAGACATGGATACCAAATTTGTTGGTCATTTCTAGAGGACACTATGGAAAAAGTTGGTAATAGATTTATCTTTTAGCTCATCATATCACCCTCAGATGGATGGAAAAATCGAGGTAGTAAACCGAAGTCTGGATGACTTATTAAGGAGTTTGGTAGCTGAGCATCACAGTCAGTGGGATCAGATTTTTCTGGAAGTGGAATTTTCATATAATGACTCACCTAATAGGAGCACAGGACAGAGCCCATTTCATATTATATATGGGATGAAGCCGAGAGGAGTATCTGAGTTGAGATACTTAGAGAAAAGTGAGTTCAAAATTGATGGAGCCGAGGATTTTTCAATAGCGATGCAGGAGCTCCACAGTAAAATCAAAGAGCGATTGTCGAATTCCAACCAGGAATACAAGCACAGAGCAGATCAACACAGAAGAGAACTTCATTTCAAAGTAGGATATTTGGTCTTAGCTCACATGAGAAAAGAAAGGTTCCCAAGGGGAACATATTATAAGATGAAAATGAAAAAGATAGGGCCGTGTAAGATTTTGAGGAAATTTCAGGACAATGCTTATGAAATAGAATTGCCAGAGGGGGTAGGAATATCACCCATATTCAACATAGTAGATCTGTATCCTTATAGAGAAGATGAAACATAGGAATTAGAGGAAGTGAAATGGGTTAAATAGATGCTTGTAGCTGAAAAGTTGCAGATGGAAAGGATAATTGATCAGAGGATTAGCAAGGATACCTGAAGGAAGAAATATTTTGAGTATTTGATAAAATGGAAGGGATGCCCGATTGAAGATGTAAGTTGGGAAAGAGAAGAAAATATCCAAAAACATGGAAAGATGGTGCAGTATCTCATGAATAGGAGTTCATGAATTTTTCATTCAAGGGAGTATGATGTAGGAGCATCGAAAGCAAGCCAACAAAGCAAGCACAAGAGTGAAAGACAGTTGGATATGCACTAGCACGCATTTTTGAAGACGTTTGAAATTTAATTTAGAGAAATTAATGTAATATATAGGAGGATGTATTGCATTTATGTTTTGGAGATTTTAAATAGATCTTGAGTGTTTATATCATATGTTGGTTATGAAGGAATTTAATTGTAATCAATGTAAAGTAGGTATATTTTAATTTCCGATTAGATAGCTTAGAGATGTAAGAGGTAAAACTCGTAAAAAAGACACCCTTGTATGTATTGTAGTGTTTTGTTATTCTATTTGTAATTCTAAGCTATAGAGAAAGAGAGAAAGACAGAATAGGAGAACAAAGATTTTAGGATTTGTATAAGCAAATAGTTGTTGCTATTAAATCCATGTACAGGAGCACTAGAATTAATATAAGAATTCTTTGATTCCATTTCATGGTGTGTCATAGTTACAGTTTACATCTATTGAATGGTATGTTTACAGTCTATTTATATTCTCTTTTATGCATTCATTTCAATATTATGTGTATGGATTCTTGGATTTCATGTTGAATGTATGAAGTCTGTGAGAGGAGAAGTATGAGTTTCAATTGTTTCTCTTCCTGATAATTCCTACAAAGAGTGCAGTGAAATTCCGCAAGGAGTGCGTTGACGAAGTTCTGTGTTTCATCTCAAAAACGCTTAGGAGAGATACCGTTGATTCTTATACCAGTAGAAGTGCAAGTATAGCATAGATTCATGCAAGGTGTGTGCAGGTCAATTGAAGTCTTAGGCTTTGCCAACCAAAGAGAAAGGTTGAAGAAATGATGTTGCAAGAAGTGCCCAAAGTTAGAATTGTCGAATAACCAGTGGTTATTTTGAATGCCACAAGGAGTGCATGCAAGAATCCTTTAGAAATTTTTGAGTTTGCAGCAGAACAAAGCTCAAGAAGGATAGATATTTGGAAGGAGTTCGATGGAAGGACGAGGTATGGATTTTCCTCATAGAAGTTAAGATCAGTAGGATTAGTATCTATTAGATTTGGATCAATGAGGACCGTTGATATCGTGCTTGAATTTCGTCGTTTCAAAGTTCAGGGCATGGAGAACATTGTGAATCAGAGTCGATAGTTTCAAACTCTTGATTCACGAAGTCCTGATAGAATAAGGACTATCAAATCATGGGAAGCTCGGGACTGTTGATCGTGACAAGGATTCATCGTGATTTCGGCTATCGGTGAGGGGTGTTACTGCATTTTAAAATCGTCGATACGCGAAATCCTGAGGTGCCAAAATATTTGGGCCCTAGGTTTTAGTTAAATATCATATCAATTGGAGTTAAGGGATTATTCAAAGACTTGTTGGCCCTTTTCGAGGTTTCGGGGATCAAAAGGGTCAGAGGAATTCACATTGGAGGTCACGAAGTTGCGAAACCTAAAATAATTGAAAAGATAATTGTACCTTGTTTTAAAGTTGAGAGAGACCTAGAAAAACTAGATGACTTAGAATAGCTTAGAAAATTAGATATTCCAGAAACATAAGGTAGTAGAGAGATTCATGATACTATACGTAGTCTCACTTGTAGCTCCTTTAATCAATCACTGAAGTTGTGGAAGTTAATATAGGGAGCATAGAGAATACTAATATAACTTATGTGGAAGATTACTAGGATGAGAAAACGATGAATGAAGTACACAGTTTGTTGAGGGAGTATGAGGACTTGTTTCTGAAAAAATGATCAAAACTGAAAGGAATAAAAGGAGCTATGGGAGAAATGAAAATAGATTTGAAAATCGACTCAAGACCCATGAAGCACAGACCATACCACCTTAACCCTAGAATAGAAGAGAACGTTAAGAAAGAAGTGGACAAAATGATTGCGGCATGACTTATTTTCCAAGTCAAAGAAGTAGAATGGATTTCCCCCATATGTATCCAGAGTAAGAAAGGTACATAATACATTTGGGTCTGCATGGACTACAAGAGTCTAAACTCTGCATGTGTGCATGATCTATTTCCAACACATTTTAGTGATGAGGTACTAGATCAAGTGGTGGGAAAAGAATCTTATTCATTTACATACAGATTCTTAGGATATCATGAAGTCAAAATCATAGAGGAAGACAATAAGAAGACTACATTCACTACAGAATGGGGATCATTCTCATATAACCTGGAGCCCTTTGGTTTGAAGAATTCCCCTGCATTTATTTCTCGAATTGTGATAGTAATGTTTCAAGAATTCATCGAAAAGTTTGTAGAAGTCTATATGGATGATTGGATGGTGTACATCCTGTTAAAATATCATTTTGGGCTACTCCGATTAATGTTTGATAGATGTTGTGAAATGCAGATATCTTTGAATTTAAAGAAGTGTATTTTATGTCTACCTCATGGAAATTTGTTAGGCTATATTGTATGCAGAGAAGGAGTCCTGGTAGCCCCAGCTAAAGTTGTGGTCATTCTAAACATGCCACCACCTACAAGTGCCAAATTTTTTTGATCCATGTAGGGACATACAAGATATTACCATAGGTTCATCAAAAGGTATGAAAATATCACTACACCCCTTGAGAAATTACTGAAGAAGTCTGAACAATTTTGATGGATACCAGAGTGTGACAAGGCATTCAATATTGTCAAAGAAAAGCTAAGCACTGTACCTATCTTAATATTTCCCAATTGGGAAATTGAATCCCATGTACATGTGGATGCATTAGGCATCGCCCTAGGAGCCATTTTAGCCCAACCAGGGAAAGGGAATATGAACCACCCTATCTACTTTTCCAGCAGAAAACTATCGCAAGATGAACACAACTACACAACCACTCAAAGGGAAGGTTTGGATATGATATATGCATTACAAAGTTTTAGACACTACATGCTAGGCTCGCATTTCAAGTTTTTCACTGACCATTATGCCTTCAAGTACCTAGTCAATAAACCAGTACTGGAAGGAAGAATTTGCAGGTGGCTACTATTGTTCCAATAATTTCATTTGAGGTAATTGTCAAACTAGGAAAATGCAATGTGGGTCCAAATCACCTTTCCAAATTGGAGTTGGGGGAAAGTGATGGAGAAGTGGATGATCAACTCCTGGATGCAGACTTGTTCTGGATTGAGGCCATCCTAGAGTACCTTGAAGACATTGTTGTCTTCCTAAGCATAGGGACCTGCCCAAAAAATTACTCTGCAACCCAGAAGTGACACATGGTGGTTCACGCATCAGACTATCAATTGATTGCTAAACAAATTTACAAATTGGGACTTGAAAACATCCCGAGGAGATGTGTCTTGAACCATGAAAGGAAGGATATCGTGTGGGAATTCCATAATGAAGTTGTGGGAGGAAATATTGGAGTTAAAGCCACTACACTAAAGGTACTTCAAGCTAGATTATGGTGGGCCATGTTATTTAAATATGCTAATGAATATGATAGATCTTGAGACACCTATCAAAGAGCAGGGAATCCCTCATACATAAACAAATTACCCCTTCAACCAGTCAGAGCACTTCATGAATTTGAGAAGTGGGATGTTGATTTTATTGGACCGATCAACCCCTCGGATAAACACTCCAAGGCCAGATACATCATTACTGCAACTGATTACCTTATAGGATGGGATAAACCAAAAGAAGTTCAATACTATTTTAGAGATAAAGCTACTAGATTTATCTTCAAGAACATTATCACTTGGTTTGGATGTTCTAAAAGTCTAACCATTGATCAAGGTAGTCACTTTATCAGCAGTACTATCGCAACGTTGGCAATTGAATTTATTATACAACACCATAAGAGCGGTCCCTACCATCCACAGGATAATAGTATAGTAGAGACATTCAATAAAATTATGGAAAGAGGACTAACAAAAGTATGTTGCGCAAATCGAGAAGACTGGAATGATGAAGTTCCAATAGTCTTATGGGATTATAGGACTACCAAGAAAGAGTTACAAATGTCTACCCCATTTCAGTTGGTCTATGGGAAAGAAGTTGTTGTACCCACAAAATGTATTACTACTAGCCTCTATATAGCACAGGCTACACACATGACACATGACGAGTCATTGGTGCAGAGGATTGCAGACTTGCAAGAGCTTGAGGAAGTAAGATTTTTAGCATATTTTCATCAGACAATTGAGAAAGCTAGGAAGAAATCTTGGCATGACAGGCATATTAATTCCAAAATATTTGTGCAAGGGGACAAGGTACTCTTCTATGACAACCAATATCAAAAACATCTAGGAAAGTTGCGCATGCATTGGTTGTGTACATTCATAGTTGCGAAAATACGACATTCTATAACAACCCTAGTTGAAAATATGCTTAGGGATTATTAAGAAAAATTAATTAGGTGATTAATTGTCTTAACATGGTTTTAACTAAACAATGATTGGCATAATAATATTAATTAAATATTTATTAGTTAATTAATTGTTATAATTTTAATTAATTAATTAATTAAATTAATTACCTATCACATTGAATGAACAGGGTAATAAATTTAAAAGGGTTAATAAATTATATTGTTTAAAAAAAGGGTTACGTATACGGAGGGGATAAGGAGCATTAATAAACGGATAAGCAATGAATGAATGGATAAGGAAATAAATGAGGAGAAAGGACGGTGAAGGAGGGATATGAGCGGAAGAGGGTTGACGAAAGGGGATTATCATTCGACTTGAATTTTTGGGGGAGGGTTCTCTTGGATTTGCACAGAGGAGAGTTTGAGTTCTGTAGTCAGGAAGGATTAGTACAGGGGGCACCAGTTTGCTGGAGGTTTTGGGCACGGGGGCCAAGATATCCATATGGTATCCTGGAGCTAGGAAGTTCTCCTAGTTGGCAGGGTGGAAACACGGTTTGGGAAGAGTTGGTCCATGGCTTCAAGCTAGGCAAGGTAGCAGCAGGAAGGTCAACAAGACAAGCGAAAAGCGGAGGGTTAGCATCAGACCAAGGTATTTTAAATTACGTATTTGTTTTATTCTGTTATGAAATTATTATGTAAAATTGTTTATTTCTGTTATGGAATTATTATTTGTTGATAAATTTATATGCGTATGTGCTGAATTTATAAGAAATTACTGAGTTTCTAAAATCAAGTAGACGTTACTATTTCAGTTTATGGAATTAATGGATGTTAAATTAATACGGTTACTACACATGGTATCAGAGCCCTGGTTCAAAATCTGAAACCAAGGGCCTACCTACCTACCTACCTACCTACTAGGGATGTTACAATAATAATGAATTATGATTGCCTGGTTTCCAAGAAAAGATTATAATTTATTATCCTACTAAGTATGGATAACACCATGGCACCTACAACCAAAAGAAGGCTTCATAAAACAAGATTAACAGATAGATATTGTAGCTATTGTAGAAATCCAAAAAATGTTAACCATTTTTTTTTTGGAGGTGCCCATTTGTTAAGGACTGGAGTTGGATACAAGGCCTTTCTGCAAACATGTTTAATTCACAGCTGTGATGGCACACTATCCTCGGGGATCTTCTGTGCTACCGCAGATATGTCTGGAGAGTCTAGCGGGTAATTAGAATAGTCACTCTCTACTTCCTATAGTGAAGGAGATGTGCTAGAGTGTTTGAAGATTTGTTCAAAGAAAGACCAACCAAAATTGACAAATTCTCGATTATAAACTCTATACCTATCCCATGTTAATCTCACCTGATTGTCTTAAGAAAAGATTGTGAAAAGATAGATCCCATGCATTTTCCCTACTTGCATAATAGGTAGGGTGAAGGCTATTTTGGTATAATAGTGGTTTAGCATGCTCTTTGAAGGGATGATAGCTGCATCCCTTTCAGTAATATAAATTTCAGGTTTAATACACAGACATATGTGGGGGGTAATGCTAAATCTTTTCATCTGAGATGTAGGATGCCATATTCAAAATCTGACGACAATATTATAGTAAGGGCAATTAGAACCCCTTGTTGCAAAAAAATACAAGGGCTTTCTTGAAAGAATAGAAAATTGAATCGAAGTAAAACAAAGGAATCAAAGGTACCACTAAATATTTTCATCTGAGATATAGGATGACATATTCAAAATCTAATGACAGGATCATAGTAATGGTAATTCCAACCCCTTGTTGCAAAGAATACAAGGGCCTTGGTGAAAACAAAAACAATCGAATCGAAGTAAAACAAAGAAATCATAGGTACCACTAGACTCTAGATCAATATATTTTGATTTTTAAAAATTACAGTGGAGCTCTATAAGGGAATCGATGAATAGAGAATAGTATGATAGAGAGTACATGGAATGGGAAAAAAGGGAGTTTGATCATACCCAAGACTTTATGCACAAGTTTTTACTGCCACCCATCTGGGGTTACATCGGTCTACAATCCATTGGCCACATTCTGTATCTTAACAGAGATCAATAAATCCCTAATACTCAAATAGTTCTTACATGCATTTGGTTCAATTATATGCTCTTCAAAATCCCACCCGCTGAGAATCCCAATAGCCTAACAATTTTACATATATTTCATGAGATTACACGCTCTCAAGAGATGAAACAACGAATTAACAGAAACCCAACTCACCTGTTGTCTCTCCCAAGGCCTTATTTTGAACTTTGAAGGAAAAATAGGTGTACACTGGATGTGGGTTTCCTCTCAAACTTCATATTTCTCCACTACACGAAGAATCTGCTTCCTCTTCACAAGGAGGTATGTAACAACAACTACTTGGAGTAGCCCTGCAATTGCTACCAACACCAGTCTCGTCGTCTTCTTCCAATTCATCCTATATGAACTAAGAGGAGTAGGAGGAGGAGGAGTGAGGAAGGTATCTGTTGATGAGAAGGAGAAGGATGTGAGGAAGGTCTCAGTGGATGAGAAGGAGGAGGCCAGGAAGGATGAGGAGAAGGACCATGTGGAGAAGGATTTCCAAAAATGTCTAGGTCGGGAGAGAGTATGGAATTACCACTGCGGGCTTGTAGTATTGGAGAGACTAATGAGCCTCTAGCACTGATCAGAGAAGACATCCATAAGATGGATATAGTATATACCCACAAAGATTCTTGGGTTGAGAATACGTCTTGGACTCAACATCCCTAGACATAAAACTCCCTCCAATGAGTTCTTCTATGAGCAAAACTCATCAAATGATTGATTACTCCCCCACTGTAATCACCTGCATAGATGGTTTTTGTTTTGGTAGAATACATAATAAGTATGCATCTTTATGATTCCAAATCAAATTATTATGATAATGTATGAAATATTATCGTCCTATCTGGTATCTGGTCATTCATGGAGCGAGTGCATAACATAAATGAGTTCGGGCAGGAGTGGGAGAATACTGACCTGACTGTGATCAGCCCCCGCGAGGAACTACAGAGCACACAACAACCAGAGGAACAAGAGAGCTCACTCGCCTCCAAGCCAAATGCAAAACGTAATACACAAAAGCCATCGCCCAAGCACTAGTGCTCAGAGAAGGGCATTGAGCCTGCCGAGAGGGACAGAGAAAAGTGGAGAGGTGACAGAGGAAGGACATGTTTAGGGTTTGGAGAGATAGGTGTAGGGATATTTTGGAGGAAGCGGGCACGTGGGCTTCATGCGTGCCCGATTTGATTTTTATTTTTTTTATGTTTTTATTTTTTTTATTTAATTTTATATTTAATTTTATTCTTATTATTTATTTAAATTAACTTTATTTATTTATTTTTTACTAAATTTAAATTTCAAGGGTTTAAATCGTTAATTTTTTTATTATTATTTATTATTAACAAAAAAATAATATAATATAATATACATACATATATTAAATTTATTAATTATTAACAATAATATAATATACATACATATATTTAAATATAAGCAGCAAATTAAAACTAATTATAGTAAATTAATTAAAAGTAATTATCATTAATTTATTTAAATTAAAATGTTAGAGAGTCGATGGGTTTTGAACCCAAGACCCCCACCAAGCGAATTGTCTTAAGAAGAACACTAATGCTAACATGCCCTCATAAGTCTTTACAAATAATTCTTATATTTAATTAGATTAATGGTAACACTATAGGAATTAGTGTGGTATTATTATCAGGAATATACAGTATGAAGATTAAGACTAACGGGCTTATTACCTAACCTATTGATCCGGAGCCATCTAACCAAGTTGAATCATAATTAGTGAATGCATCAGAAATCAAGGTAAAGTTTTATCTAGCGCTACTGATCTTAGTATCCCAAAGTATAAACTCCGATTGTCCAAGCGCCAGGCTCACGAGACCGTACATACAATTCGTCGAGCCGAGAGCCAAGTCCCTCCACTCCATTCCAGCAGTCAAAGTCAATGCTAAATCTCAATGCAGCAATCGACAACACCAACACTACGTGCCAAGTAAAATCTCCTGAGTCAAGCATCAAAGGATATTTAGTTGTAAGCGAAAAGTTCAAAGGACTTAGACTAGGACAAGAGGGAAGGAGGCGACATATGCACTAGGAGAGTAAGCATAGGATTTGGCGAGTATGTCACAAGGCTAGCGTAGCTACAGGGAAAGGGAACCAATAGTTTTTTTTTATATAGGGGTGAAGAAATCAAGTTTAGATGCTTAATCCTAATCCTAACCTAGCCAATCCCCTAAAGGAGTAATGTCTGTTTATAGACAAGTAAAGAAAACTTACACCTAACCCCGTTTCTAGTTTGAGTAGCACCAATTTGAAACATCCTTGAACTCACCCTGACAACTTGGTTGATGCAGGTTAAAGCATACAGGATGGTCAGGACTCGAGGGAGTCGAGGCAGGGGAGTGTCATCGCAAGAACCGCCAACACTGCCAGTGCCACCACCACCATCGCCCAAACTAGCTCTCATACTGTGCTCGTTGGAAGCCATTAATGAGACTTTGAAGGGGCAACAACCGGTAGGGACTGAAGTGGAACCCCCACCGTCTAGAATGGGTAATCCAGAAGCATCAAGGGATTTAGGGGGAGGACCTCCACCCGAAGACATCATGCGAGAACTGCAGAAGATCAAACTTCTGGAGTTTGTCGGGGGTCGTGCCAGTGAATGCGCGAAAGCATGGTTGGAAGGCATGACAAGATTTTTTGCCTTAAGGGACTATGCATCCAACTCAAAGGCAAAGATCATAATTTTTCAGTTAAGAGACAATGCCTTGAACTGGTGGGGCAACCTGGAAAGACAACTGCACCTTACCCCAGACATAGTGTCTTGGGAACTTTTCGAGGAGAGGTTCCGAAGGAAATATCTACTAGCATACTACGAGGAACAACAAGTAGGGGTATTTCATGCCTTAGTACAAGGAAACAAAACATTAGAAGAATATGAGATCAGATTTGTGGAACTGGTCAAATATGTTTCGTATATGGACAATGACCAATGACAGGCAGAGCACTTCATCTATGGATTGAACCCTAAGATAAGAGCTATGGTACGGATGTGGAAACCATCTTCAGTAGCAGAAGTAGTGGAAAATGCGCGTTATGCGGAAGAACACATGAACTTAATCGGGGGTACAAGACAGACATTTCCGCATCACCCTGGATTTGTAGGAAAGGCCTCGAGGACATTTCCTAGGGGAGGGGGCTTAAGGCCATCGCCATATGGTAACAGAGTTGCACCAAGGATACTAGTTGCAGGAATTTCAATGGCAGCGAGTGCAACATCTCGTTCATTTCCAACGACGCAGACAGATCCACGACCATCTCAGGGAACAGCTAGTAGGGGCAGGGGTTCCAGGGGAAGGAAATCATTTTAGAGATAGTCACATAATAGTGCACAGGTTCAATCTCATGTTACCTGTTGGGGGTGCGAAGGACCCCATTACCAGCGTGACTGCCCAGAGTTACAATCAGGGTTTGTGCATAGAGAAGGAAAGGCACGGATGGGAAGATCAAGTAGCAACCACCAGATTTACGCAATGGTTAATAATCACCAGGCTGAACATCAATCCATGGTGGTAGAGTCATCAGGTACGCTAAATCATATCAATGTTAAGTTTTTATTTGATTCTGGTGCGACAGATAGTTTTATTTCACCATCTGCATTAGAAAAGAGTGGGTTGGCAGCCTACGAGCATGATGACTTTAAACAAGTCGAGATGGCTTCGGGGGAAAAACAGGCAGTAGGACCTAGTGTCAATAATTGTATAGTATACCTGGGAGTGTGTACTACCAGGTTGAAGGTATACATCACTGCTCTTGAGGCATATGACCTAATCATTGGAATGGATTGGTTAGTAGCTCACTGAGCTTTGGTAGATTGTTTCGCAAAGAGGGTGCTTTGTGTCGATGATGAAGGAAGACTAGTAGAGATCCAGGGTGTACATAGAAAAGTGTCGTTACACTTTATATCAACTATGAAGGTTAAGTGATGCTTGAGGCAAGGGTGTCGACTTTATGTAGTGGAAGCAGAGAATGAAAGGAAAGGACCCTCATTGGATCAGTACCCGGTATTGTCATAATTTAAAGATGTTTTTCCGAACAAGTTACTAGCGTTACCTCCTGAGAGTGAGCTTGATTTTACTATTGACCTAAAACCTAGTGTAGAACCAATCTCCAAGACTCCGTATCGGATGACAGTACTGGAAATTTGTGAATTGCAAATGTAGTTGAAAGAGTTACTAGACTTAGGGCTAATAAGGCCCAGTGTCTCACCTTGGGGCACACCGGTAATTTTTGTAAAGAAGAAGGATGGATCCTATTGGCGACGGAAGTCACTCCTGGATTGCAGCAGGAGCAGAGCCCGACGCCCATCAGTTTTATGTCACGATGGTTTATAGATGGGATGACCGAATGGAAGCCAACTCAAAACAATATCATTCCAACTCCACAACTAGGCCAGGCATGCATAGGTGAGTGAGGTCTTATATAAAATTTAGACAGTGAGTTGTAGTAAAGGGTGAACAGGTGGAAGACTTATATAAGAGGAACGCAGAGGTCTGCTATTAACATCGAGTTTCTAACAGGCTGAGGAAGAAGACGTCCAAATGCAATATCATCTTACATTCAAACACAAAGTCAGAGAATGCAATAATGCAACAATAAATCTTTTATCAAAACATAACTGCAATAACTCGCGCAAATCCGTCAATCACGAATTCTCTTAGCATGAGACGGAAATTAGATGGAGTAAGAAAAACTGTCTTTCATAAAACAAGATATCTCATATACAGATGCATAACCAGCAAACTAGAATATCTGTTAAAACTTTACAGTAGGGAGCTCAACTCTACCATCGATTCCCATAACAAAAATACAAAGACTGAGCCTATATACTTAGAAAAATTCGCTTAGCAGTGGCGTCTCAGGGCTTTCAATGCATGGAATCTCCTCAATCAAATCTAGCCTGCACTTCTCCTGTCATACGCCACCTTAATTCTGCATGGCTCACGCCAGGGGTTAGCTGAGCCCTTAAATGTTGAATTAGCGTGTGCAGGCTTCCCTGGGGAGTCGAGGAATCGGCGTGGCTTTCATGGAAAGAACCAGTATAGAGGACCATCTCAGGTAGACCTCCCATCCAGGACATTCATTCCTTGTAATTAATGAGTGAAGAAAGGATTCAACCACCTTATCTCTTATTTCATTTGTCCCAAGCAGGCATCGGGATTTAGATCATGTCGAACCAACATTTGGAGACATAGTTCCCCCCTTCTGAAACTCATCTTAGTGATTTTGGCCTTTTCGGTGTAGCCCCTTCTACTCCCTCGAGTGACCACGGGTCGAGACCTCATGCTTATTTTCCAGAGCGCTTTCGGCATTTCGGGGTTCGGGGTTTTGAGAAGTTAAGGGACGAGGAGCACGTACCCCTTGAACTCCCAAATGTCGATGTGATACGGATGTGTGCCGCATGTCCCTCAGATGAACGACCCAGATAGTACGCTATTATATAGGGGGCTCCCCCCATTTTGCAGGGTTGCTTGATGTGACCTATGGCTAAGACCCTGGGCTAGGCACCAAAGGTGCTTTCAGAGCTTTGTTGATCGGTGATTTCAAATGCAATGAACAGACAGCTCCTTGTTTCCCGAATCACCGATCCCCGATATGCCGACTGGCTGCCACTTGTACCAACGAGATCGGACGATCCAGATTTTCTTTGAACCACTAGTGCTGCCCTTCGTGCTAAACCCCGGGCAACTTGATAGCCCCCAAAACCCGATTACCATCTATTAACTCTTTAGGCTAGATCTCGGCTGCCGACAGCAAAACTTTGCTCGCTCGCTTGACTTGCTACTGAAAAAGGGATTCTCCCGTGCTGCGCTTGGGCGCTTCTTGCGCAACCTGCAGTTCTAGGTGCCCTTGAGCCCGGGACAAGAATTATCTCTAAAATTAGGCTCCATGGGGGATAGATTCATCCCTGCGATGCTCTAAGAACTCATTCCGCAGCTTCATTGCCTTGCTGTTGGGCTATGGAGTCATGCTCGGAACATCCCGCTGCTAAAACTACAGGCCGAAAAATAAAAACAAAACAAACTAAACATTCATGCTCACAGGAGCTTATTTATGTATAGTCCTGAACTAATAAAACCTTTACATGGGGCTAGGTGAAAGAATATTTCCACCATAGCCATTCAAGCAGCTTCCTAGATAGAAGCTCCTTCCTTATGTCAATGATCATCTGCAGATGGTGTAGTCGTGACAGCAGAACGGTTACACTCTTCAACTCCTCCTTATAGGCTAGAGTTGAGACGAAATAGGGTGGCTCCAAGGCATAGGGGAAATGCCACTCCATGTATTTGCGGACAGGGTCATCAAATGAGTGGCTATTTCCAAGAAATTAGCGACATACAGCCTCTTCTGCTACACAGTTGTTCACACTCGGCTGAATGTCTCTGATAACCATAGGCGAGTGAATAACTGGAGTAGGCTCACTGATCTCGGGTGGTGGCTACTCACTGACTGGCTCTGGACAAAAAATATTCTACTCCTCTGGTTCTTTTTCCTCTTCTTGTTGACTCTCCTCCGGGTCCAATTCATATTCATCATAAATAGGGACCATGGGGTGATTCTGCTTGCCAAATGGCTCTTCAGTATGTTCATAATGATCGAATGTAGGATAAGTTTGTTGCTCATCATCACTATAATATTCATCAAAAAGGGACTGTCCTTCATGGATATGATCCTCCTCCAGAATGGTGGTCCCGTAAAAAATATCCGTTTCAGGGACAATGGGACCCGCTGCTTCTGGCTGCTCACACGTAATCTTTTCCTTGTTAATCCCATGTAAACATATATCGTGAGAAACTCCCAGGAGAAAAAGAGAGGAAACGTCTTCCACAATAATCTCTTCTTTATAAACGGGAAGGTCTATGTCCTCAGAAACAGGGTTGCTAGGAATATTTGCTTCAATCTGACATTTAGGTGAGGCACCTACCATGGACCACATCTACTCTACAAACTCATAATCTCCACAAGAGGCATGTTGATATTTATGAACATCTAAAAGAAAAGACGCATCCGATATGATGTCAGATGCTTCCATCCTCGAGCTAACACCACTCATATCATTCAACACCTCAATTTTTTCACAGCAGATGCTTTCCTCCATAGTAAGGGCTTCATCGCAGACATGGTCTGCAGGGCCAACAAAGGCTTCACGAAGCAAAGAAAATTCTTCACAACAATTTCCATACAAACAATCAGTTGGATAGTAATCTTTACAAAAATAATTGAAAGTTGTATGAAAACCTGTTAAAGAGAGGATGCTTGCAGCGGGAAGAGACCGACACCATTCAAGAGAAGCTCCCTTCAATGAATACCTGAAGATCTTAATCTGGACATCCTCATGCATGATATTGTGTTAGTGTATAGCCTCATGGAAGTCCAGTAAATTCTTAGCTGGTTCCTCCCAACTTGTTGCATGAAATTCAGGGAGGAAATCTTCCCATTGATCTATATCAGGAAGTGCATTAGGAAAACCAACTATCTGAGAAAAGTCACAAAAAGAAAACCTTTGAGCCGGAATTTTCTCCATATCGAACCAGTGGAGTCACCAATCAATCCTCGAATGATGGAGTCGCCAGGTGAAAGATGCGCAGCTTTAAATGTGCTTGGTCCTTGTTAACCATCAAAGACTAGATATTGGCATTTTCGTTACCCCAGGGAGCTTCTCAGGCTGAGAAAGCAGCTGCTGAAACCTTCTCGAGAAAGCTCCTTAGGGTCAGCTTTCAGGTGTGCTAATAGTAGTCACAACTGAAACAGTGATGTGGAAACAATGGAGTCGCCATAGTGGAGTCTCTAGGTGCACAGTAGCAATTTTTAAGGGCTCTGATGTCTTATGCACCTTTAACTTCAGAGGCTCAATGTCGTTCTGCCCAGGGAAAATCTTCAACTTCGTCCCTGGAAATGGCGCCAAAAATGTTGGCGACATAAGTCACTCCTAGATTGTAGTAGGAGAAGAGCCCAATGCCCATCAGTTTTATGTCACGGTGGTTTATAGATGGGATGACCGAATGGAAGCCAACTCAAAACAATATCATTCCAACTCCACATCTAGGCCAAGCATGCATAGGTGAGTGAGGTCTTATATAAGCTTCAGACAGTGAGTTGTAGTAAAGGGTGAAAGGTGGAAGACTTATATAAGAGGAACGCAGAGGTCTATTATTAACATCAGGTTTCTAACAGGCTGAGGAAGAAGACATCCAAATGCAATATCATCTTACATTCAAACGCAAAGTCAGAGAATGCAATAATGCAACAATAAATCTTTTATCAAAACATAAATGCAATAACTCACGCGAATCAGTCAATCACGAATTATCTTAGCATGAGACGGAAATTAGATGGAGTAAGAAAAAATTCCTATCATAAAACAAGATATCTCATATACAGATGCATAACCAGCAAACTAGAATATCTGTTAAAACTTTACAGTAGGGAGCTCAGCTCTACCATTGATTCCCCTTACAAAAATACAAAGACTGAGCCTATATACTCAAAAAAATTCGCTTAGCAGTGATGTCTCAGGGATTTCAATGCATGGCGTCTCCTCAATCAAATCTATCTTGCACTTCTCCTGTCATACGCCATCTTAATTCTGCATGGCTCATGCCAGGGGTTAGCTGAGCCCTTAAATGTTGAATTAGCATGTGCAGGCTTCCCTGGCGAGTCAAGGACTCGGCGTGGCTTTTATGGAAAGAACCAGTACAGAGGACCATCTTGGGTAGACCTCCCAGCTAGGATGTTCATTCCTTGTAATTAATGAGTGAAGTGAGGCTTCAACCACCTTATCTCTTATCTCATTTTTCCCAAGCAGGCATCGGGATTTAGATCACGTCGAACCAACATTTGGAGACAGTGCCCCCCTTCTGAAACTCATCTTAGTGATTTTGGCCTTTTCGGTGTAGCCCCTTCTACTCCCTCGAGTGACCACAGGCCGAGACCTCACGCCTATTTTCCAGAGTGCTTTCGGCATTTCGGGGTTCAGGGTTTTGAGAAGTTAAGGGATGAGGAGCGCGTACCCCTCGAACTCCTGAATGCCGACGTGACACGGATGTGTGTCCCGTGTCCCTCAGATGAATGACCCAGATAGTACGCTATTATATAGGGGGCTCCCCCCATTTTGCAGGCTCTCTTGATGTGACCTGGGGCTAAGACCCTGGGATAGGTGCCAAAGGAACTTTCGGAGCTTCATTGATCGGTGATTTCAAATGCAATGAATGAACAACTCCTTGTCTCCGGAATCACCGATCCCCGATACGTCGACTGGCTGCCACCTGTCCCAATGAGATTGGACGATCCAGATTTGCTTTGAACCACTGGTGCTGCCCTTCGTGCTAAACCCTAGGAAACTTGATAGCCCCAAAAACTTGATGACCATCGATTAACTCTATAGGCTGGATCTCGACTACCGACAGCAAAACTTTGCTCGCTCACTTGACTCGCTACTGAAAAAGGGATTCTCCCGTGCTGCGCTTGGGTGCTTCTTGCGCAACCTGTAGGTCTGGGTGCCCTCGATCCCGAGACAAGAATTATCACTAATAGATCCTTACGATTGTGTATAGACTATGGGGATTTGAACCGTGCTACAGTGAAAAATAGGTACCTGATGCCGCGAATAGATGACCTCTTCGATCAGATGAAAGGAGCAACGGTATTCTCAAAGATTGATTTGCAATCAGGGTATCATCAATTAAGGATTAAGGAGGGTGATATCCCAAAAACTGCCTTTCGAAATCGGTTTGGACATTATGAGTTT